>OY720049.1:11229704-11335114 GCA_963082485.1 Eudonia mercurella | reverse complement strand
AGGTAAAAAAAAACAACAACTAAGTACAATTAAGACAGGAACACTAAAATGCAACATGCGAAGACTTGCATAAAATATATAAAATAAATCCGCAATATTATTATATTGGTGACAATCAAATTGTGCTTTGTATAAAGAATAAACAATTCGAATAACTTTAAATAAAACTATTCAACAATTGTGCTATCCCTGACTCTATGGAAACTATAGCGCTGTCTCCCTCTCGCTCTCTTGTATACTGACGAAGTAAACGTGTACATGTGCTCTGAAATAAAACAACCTTATTACAAAATGTTCAAATAATTTTTAACGCAATTTTGTCGCAAACAAATTACAAAACCACAAGTATTGAAAAAAAATTTACTAGCAGGATTTGAACCTGCTTTCTGACATTCCGGGTCAGGTGCTCTTCCAATTGAGCTATCGTGGTTCTAACTAGCCCGCCGAAATTATTCAACACTTTTTACTTAAAAAGCCAAAGGCGCCCATTCAATGTCAACAACTACCGTCACTAACATTCCGATCATAATATTTTTACAAATATTAAAGATCAGTTAAGAAATAGGCAAGCTATTTATAAAATGTTTTTGTCTGTCTATGTGCAAAGTTCCATCCAAATCGGTTCTGCCTGTTTCACTTGATACGCGGTCAAATAAACAGACAAAAATTTTAAAAACTGTTGGAACGTGTTCTGTTATCGATTCTAAGTATCCTCAGCCAATTTTTTTTCGAATATCTTCCATGTACAGACTTTCGACCCTCTTTAGCTTTATTATATGTATAGATAGATAATTTTACGCAATTATTGTTGCGAAGAAATTACAATTTGACGTAGTTGTCGACATCGAATAGGGCTCCTTTAGCTTACAGAGTAAGAGTAGATAGTGTTGATTAATTTCGGCGAGTTGGATTGAGCCACGATAGCATAGTTGGTAGTGCACCTGACCCGGCATGTCATGGGGTACGGGTTCGAATCCCGCTCGTGGATTTTTTTCAACATTTTGTCTTTTTTCAAAGTATTTAAATATTTATAAAATACTTAATGATAAAATTAAATGCCTACCCGACCCAGCCAGGAATCGAACCGGCCAGCCAACCAGGATTCCTGGCTTTTACTAGAAAAGACAGTAGTTTACAGTGACGTGATACCGCTGGCTTGCAGGGTAAATCACAAAGTATTAGAAAAATTCAACGAGTCTTCTAGAGTCTCGATAGCTCAGCGGTCAGATCATTGGACCGAATATCCAAAGGTCTGGGTTCGATACCCACTCAAGGTTAATGTTTTTGACGTGACAACGTCTTATAATTCGATAGAGCCGGCTGCACGCACGAAAAAGTTCGGCGTTACCTCGCTCTGAGGCGTACCCCCAACACCCCCCGACACCCCCAACACCTCCCGACACCCCCAACTCCTCCCGCCTACCTGTTCGACGGGCTGCTGCAGGCTGCTGTGCAAGCCCGTGGCCGGCATCGCCACCGCGGTACGTACCCCCAACACCCCCCGACACCCCCAACACCTCCCGACACCTTCTTAAGACGTTGTCACGTTCAACTATCGTCAGTAAACCGACTTTACAGACAACCAATTTTTTTCTAATAAAATTTTATCTTGTACGTTCAGCTTCAAAATAATCTGAGCGTTCAAACCTACCAAAAATATCTGAACGTTTGACAATAATCACTCTTAGCCCAATACGTGAAAGATGTACTTTCTATCAATGTCATTTGTTCTCAAACAACAAATAAAAATGAATTTCTTCGTCTTGAGATAAGGTTGATTTTTGTCAAATGTTCAGATATTTTTGTGTGTTGTACATAATTATAAATTAAAACTATACCATTATTACAGATCCTCATACCGAAGCCGTTAGCGTTAGACATATCAAGAAAGGTATCAAAGTTCGCGAGCCTAGCGGAGACGGACTCTGAAACTGACAGCGGCGGCGAGGGGGGAGCGAGAGAGCCGATGGTGCTGCCTCTCACTCTCGCGTGGCCCGCGCACAACTTCAAGATCACCGTTGTGCAAGAACTGGACGCGTTATAACGATGGATTCAATTAACAACTTTGTGTAGGCTCCAATGTTCCACACTTTGAGCCCAGTTTTCGACACTTTCCCGTTTTTCACTTTCCAATGCTCGAACAATTCCGCGCCGCTTTTATATGTCTTGTTCTTATAAAATTCATATCCATCGAATAGAAGAATCATTCCTCCTCTTCTAGCAATAAATACAAGATCTTCCATTATAAACCCTTTACTGCATGGATTTGGTAATAATGTGGTAATAACGGCACCAGAAAGCTTAAATAAAATATTTAAAAAAACTTTTTTTAGATTTTTGAAAATAATGTCCAAAAACTGCTAATGCCAAATGTGGAATTTTATGCAGCTAAGGATGTAATATCCAATTTTCCAAATATGGCATTGTATGCAGATATAGGTAGCATTAGGTAAGTACTTGTTAGGTGGGTAATCTGACAAAGCTACACTTTATTTCGAATCAGGTTGTATACAACAAAAGACAGAAAAAAAATCTTATTCGTTATATTATCCGTTTATTTAGAAATTATTTTTTCTACACAATATTAAAAAAAATTGCTTCATTTAAAATTTAGTCAGACAAAAATAACGGATCGCGATTCTCAGGTCTCCATTCCTCATCTTCAGAAAGATCTTCATCTTCACTCCCATCTGGGATATTTACGACGTGAACTTATTTGTGTCTTGCTCGGCACAACTTTTCTGTAAGGTAAAATGAAACAATGAAATTAACGGAAAACCTTTTTTGTTAAACGCTTTTTGCCATAGCTAACATCCTGTGACCCCTTTCCGTCTCTATCATCAGGCTAGTTCAATAGTACCTACCTTAAATTGATGCATTTTTATGCTACATAAAACCAAATTTACTCATACAATAGAAAATAAAGTGGTGCACCTAATTACATACTATGCCATAATATATGGATTTGGATCATTCTGCATACTATCCTGGGATACAGATATGGATCTGGCAACACAATTCAACAACAGATATATTTCCAATCATGCACACAAATCTTGTTAAATTTGCCAACACTCATGCACGCTCACGAACACTTAACGGTTAATAATCCACCATTATTTCACATTAATATTCGACATAACACAAATTTTAGAAAATAAAACAAAACCGCAGACATGACTTTTCACTTTCCCGCCAAGAAGTGATAAGTTTAAAGTTTCTCAAAGAATTCATAGTGACAAGCTAGAACTGAGGTTATATTCCGTGTGACAGTTTATGCTATGTTTAAAATAATATAAAATTGATGAATTTGATAATAACTACTATAATACTTGTATATAAAATGAATTAGATCTTAGTGACATTTCTAAGAACAAAGTAATTGCTAAGTAATGGCTTGATTATAAATACGGGTGTAAGTATCGTTACCTGGGTGACATTTTTACGGTACTTATAGTGGGAACTTGGTAACGGCTGTGCCAAGAGAATAATGTATTTGATCGAGATAAAAAGTAGTTGAAAACACTATTTAGTCTTCCAAGTGATGCTGTGTGAAAAATCACGTCGATCCGTACACCCGTTTTGACGTGAAATGCGAAAACATACAAACAAACCTGTAATATTAATTCAAGATAATATAATGTATATTGTTATCTCAAGTTAATGTAAGGTTTATGTTAAATAAATACAAATAGATCTGCCACTTTGTTTTATTTCTTTGTTATGCATCATCATCAGCTTACTTTATGTTCCCACTGCTGGGCACGCGCCTTCCATATGGATGGAACCACCACAGCCACCACGGGCCCAGTGCGGTGCGGTGGTTGTTAACGACTGCTAATGCAGCCGGGACCAACGGCTTTACGTGCCTACTGAAGAATGGAGAAGCAAGAGATAAAAAAATTTTGGTCACCCATCCTATCCATCCGAACAATGGAATTCTATTGTCTGGGCCCGAGCGCCTGTGTATATAACTTAGATACATACTGTTGGCGACAGTCAACAATTCAAAAGACAAAACTTCCTTTTAATAATTTATTCCATAAAGTTTTTCCATAAATTTTATTCCATAAAATTTCAGCATTTCCTTACATATTTGATCCATATTCTTATCCTTATACATCCTTAATTTGTCTTATATTCACATTTTATATCCTTTCTATTTGTTAAAGCCCGCCAATGCGTCTTACCATAGACCCAGATTGGCGTCCCTTCTTTACGCCCGGAAGCGGAAAGAACACGCCAATTGAATAAATACTTTTTACATTAAAACCTTATTGTATTTTGAAACAATAATTATAAAAACCTTTTATAAATGCATTTCTAATATTTAAGATATTTTAGTTATTATCAAAGATCGAGTACATTCATATCTTAGCATCAATAATCCAAGCCTGGAACAATAACATAACCTAACGATAATTAAAACAAATTATATTAATTTCTCAAAATATTCCTGCATGCATGCTGTAAAAGGATTTATCTAAAATGAAATTTTTCAGCTCGTTCTCAAATGTACTGTCTTGTGTAAGTGGTTGTACACTTTATGTACATGTAGGAGCTATTTTTGAACAAGCTAAGATTCACTGCGGGTATTATTACTATATCATTATCTCGGGCGGGCGCCGCGTAACGTATCGACCTTTGCTTATCTCCTACTTTACGGAAGTATTTGGCATGTTTTCTAACTAGCCTAGCCGACACAGTTCGAAAATATATATGCCAGTTGTTGATGCCCACATACGCGAGGGAGGAGGGCATGACATCATCGCGGCGAGCATCGAACCGGTTGCCGCGGGCGCCCCTCGCTGCCAACCCCCGACACCGACTGACCGTACGACACTCGGCTTTCGGACGGCACTAACTGCAATCGCGACCCTCTTAAATTTATTTTATTTTGTTTGTCCGGGAACTATCCTTTTGTAATTTGTTGGTGTAAACCAACCCTATGATATGCAGTCCGTCTTTTATTTAAGTCTACGGACCCTTACACCAGTCACTGTGCGAACGGCGAATCTTTTGAACCCATAACGCCTTGTATCTCATAAAGACAGATTCTCAAAAAGACAGGAGTACACGTAAGCACATAAAGAAAAAAATTATTATTGTTATACTCTTTATTTATTTTTAATCTTAGAAAAAAAAAAAAAAACGTTACGTAATTTAAAAAATCCAGTCATCCATAGAAGGTACAAGCTCGTAGGTTAGTTTACGAAAAATACTAATTTATACTGTGGAAACAGTGTGCTAGATATTTCCTTCTATTAATTTGTGTGTGCACCTCTTGTACCGGTAGGTAACCTACCACTTTTGGTTTTTTGGCTTCGTGCCGTGGATATCCCCCCAACCTTTGCGTATCGGTAGGGATGATCGATAATATTCGATGAAAATAGCTCTTAAATATTTGTGTTGCATAGTGACATCTACAGCTTCAGAAAGGCTTTTTTCTAAAGCTGGCCAATTGCTGTACCAGCAACGGAACAGACTAAAGGGAAAACGCCTGAAGAAGTTATTTTTTTTTTACAGAGTTTCCAAAAAATACTGGGAATGTTAATTTTTTTCTTGTAAGTATTGTATTTTCAATAACAATAAACACATTTAATAAATAGAATAGACAGTTTTATTTGCTACCCAAACTATCGATTTTTTTTTAGACAAATCTATGTTTCTCTATAGATATTTATCGAGACTTTTGTATCGATGTCAACATTAATGTTTTTCTAACATTGATCATCTTTTTGTATCGGTCAGTGTCGTGTCGGTGAGCTATCTCACGCGGACTTCTCAACAGAAATTGAATAGTGACGTTGCACTGTTTTGTTTCATTTGTCAACACTCGTGCACTTTAATAATAATCGACCATTATTTCACATTAATATTTGATAACACACAAATTTGAGAAAATAAAACAAAACCTGCAAACATCACTTCACTTTCTCGCCAAGAAATCGCGTATTGTATAAACACGTTTAGTGCACGCGCACACACTACGACAGTTGTGAGCGTCAGTTTCGCGACTCCCCTATCTTGTCGTCGCGACTCTGCGACTGACGCCAAGTGTAAGCTTTGAACAAAATATATGAAAATTGTCGGCCGCAGCCTGTCGTCGCGTCTAGTCGCAGTCGCGTGTCGCCTAGTCGACTTGTCGCTGCGTCTAGTCGCGGTGCACGCGCACACACGACTAGACACTGCTTAGAGCATTTTTTTAATGCTCTGAAAAGGCTTCATACGCAAGGGCCTTAGAATGAATGCTCTAAGGCAAGGGCTAAGGGCTGCTGACTCCACAGCGTTGGAGAAGGGTTGTCATAGCAAAAATAACTTAAAACTTCATTATTAGTGGATACATTCTACTTTTTCGATAACAATTTGCTAAAACCCCATAAAATAAAATAAGTGAGGCTGAGAGAGGTCAAACCAAAAGGATACGGCTGCCTACTTTAGTTTGGAACGCCTTCGGGGCGCTATCTAGTAACACAGTTTTAAAATACTGTGCTAGTAACTTAGAGCGTTGGTTTAATGCTCTAAGGCTAGTAACGTATTAACCTATTTTACTTATGTAATATGATGGTATTATAGATGTATATTACTTTAAAAATCGTAGAGATCTGGCAGTATGAGCTGGATGCCATTGCCTTTCCTGATGCAAGCCCTCGCAAAGCAATCAACTGTTACCCAAATTGATTGGATGGATTCTGGCTGGGAAACATCATTTATTTATCATTAAACTCCTTAATTATAAAAGAAAATATTTTTCAATTTGCTTTCCTTAAGACTGGCTAAATATGACTTTCGCCTCAAGCTATTATTTAAGAATTAGCTCATGATGACATTAAACGTCACTGTCACTGAAACATCAGTGTGTATTGTGAAACTCTCAACGTAACTATTTTTCGCGATATTATTAACGTTTAATACGTTCGTTAATTGAAGTAACGCTATGTCGAACAACGATAACGTTTTTGATTATTACACTAAACTTGTCAGTAATGATGATGAGAAGACGGCGTTGTGCAATTCGTGTGATAAAATCATTAGATACACTTCTACAATTCATAACCTCAAAACTCATTTAACGAAACACAAAATATATTTATCTAAAAGGAAAATTTCACGACCTATCACAAAGAGAACAAAGTTTAGTTTAATTTGGAGTTGTTTTTCTGCTGTAGAGGGCAATAACAAACTCGCAAGATGTAATAAATGCAAGAAAAATTTCTCGTATAAGACAACATCATCGAATTTGAGATCGCATCTTCGTAGACATCATCCAAGGTTGTTACAACGATTAATAAGGGAGCAGGATAAGTCGCCAAGATCCTCGGAGTCTGCGGGCGACGACGCCGACGATGCCTCCGAGCGATCGGCCATGGAAACTGAATACATTGAACGTAAGTTATTTTGCAAAATATAACGGTCCCGTTATAAATTCGTACCGTTAACTTAAACGACTGCTTTTTATTTTTTTATTTCTTTTTTGTAGAGTTGGGTTGGGTCACCAACTAACAGTAGTTTGTTTGTACCTACTGTACATTCATGTCCAAATAACCTATTGGAAAATATACTTAGTAATCAACGTTTTAAAGGTGAACTCTGAAATTCAGCTTGCATTTAGTTACTGACAGTCTCCTATCTTTGAATACATAAGACTATTTATGTTGAGTTATTTCTAATATTTCATTAAATGTAAGTGTGAAAAATGAACCAACTAACTTCGTATGATCCAAAGACATTTAACTATCTCTTTGGTATGATCTAATGTAAGAATTAGGTACCTGGGTGGATTCGCGTTTTGGATTTTTTCTGATTTATTTTGAAGCCTTTTTGTAAATTAATCTGAAATGCGTGCAAAGTTTCAAATTTCGAAAGAAGTACTATTAAGTAAGATCTGATTAACAAAGGCACTCTTTTTTAATCAAGAATTTAGATAATATTTGATCTCAAAAAATAATAAGAGAAATGGTAATGACGTTAGGCTAATGGCAATGATTTTTTGAGGATGGTAATGATTAGGAATGCTTGGTAATGACGAGTTTTACGGCAAAAATAATAATTAAGTACCTGATACCTATTTTAGAAGACATACCTATGTATTTTTTTCATATATAAGTAGTTGCTAACTTGTAAATAAAACACTTACTTATAAATTTGTAAAGTTTAATAACACAAAAATTAAAATTCAACAAATCTCGTAACAAACACAATCTCGGTCTTTAATTTAACTATGCTATCATGGCTCAATCCAACTCGCCGAAATTAATCTACTCTTATGGCACGTATTAAGTTGTTAAGTAGGTAACTAAATTTTAACTTAACTTTAAGTGATTAATTGCATGTAAACACAGAATTTAGTAGCAAGTTGCAAGTTAAAATTTAGCTAACAACTAAACAAGATATTTAGAATTTTGTCTATTTTTCGGTTAAGTTGGTGGGCGGGGCTTGTCACTTGACACGTTTGGACTGGCACAATATTAGTTAAATGCAGAAGTGTAGTGAGCGACGCGCTCGGGTTCAATTTTATTGTTCGTATTAAATTATTGATTATTGTATTTAACATATTTACTCGATTTAGAAACTCTACAAAAATGAGATAGACTGCGAAAACTATTGCCAGTATTGAGAAAATATATTGTAATATGTAATTTTAATTTTGCATGTAATGCACATCGCATTACAGTATCTTTTTTCTGTATTTCGTTTTCCACTTTAGATAACAAGTAAATAAAAGAGTCTTCTGCCATGCGTGACGCATTAAAATATACTTGTTATTAAATCGTCATTCGCTAGCTCCTCGAACAAAGTGGCACTTGATCCTTGGCCATACTGATCTATTCTATTTATTCAATTTCTCACCCAGTTTTTTGGGTATGGTTATTTCCCTAATTATTTCATCTTTGACTTCATAACAAATTTAGCACAGAATTTACGACTTCATTACGTGGTTGATCGTCCAGCTTGAGTGAACTAAGCAAACTAATTACTTAAATACGTATGGACATATACTTAAATATAAGCCACATAAAATTCAGTTTAAATTTAGTTACCTACTTAACAACTTAAAACGTGTAAATCAGCCATTACTCTGTAAGCCCTATTCAATGTCGACAACTACGTCATCAACATCCGATCTAAATATTTTTACAAATATTGAAAGATCAGTTAAGAATTAGGCAAGCTATATTTATGATTACATAAACATATAATTTTACGCAAATAGTGTGGTAGTGCACCTGACCTGGCATGTCATGGGGTGCGAATTCCCTTCGTGGAATTTTTTTCAGCACTGTCTTTTTTCACATATCTAATAGTTTCAATAGTAAGTAGGTGGAGCTCGATGGCGCAGTGGTTAACGCGCCCGGTCTGCGAGTGCTGAGGTTAAACAACATTCGCAAAGGCCGGTCATCGGATGGGTGACCAACAATTATTATCTCGAGCTCCTCCGTGCTTCGTAAGGCACGTTAAGCCGTTGGTCCCGGCTGCATTAGCAGTCGTTAAGAACCACCAATCCGCACTGGGCCCGCGTGGTGGTTTATGGCCCGTTCTCCCTATCCATCCATAGGGAAGGCTCGTGCCCCAGCAGTGGGGACGTAAATGAGCTGATGATGAATAGTTTCAATATGTAGTACTATGTAATATTGAAGTTTCATTTTTGAAAACGGCAACTACCTGAAATAAAATATTATTTTGTATGATGTATTTTTAAAGTTAAAATATGTTTAGAGTATGTATGCATAAACCCACGACCATTATTCCCCAAAAGGTGGTTAAAGATCATCATATCCTATCCAAGCCATGGTTTGGATCAATGTCCACTTTTAGCAAATAGAGCGACCTTGTTGTTAATTATGCAAAGGAAGTGTCAGGATGATGGCCAATCGCCTTTTTTGATGCACTGGCGATCGAGATTATCGATACACCACTTACGAATGCTGACAAGAAAAGCTGGCTATTATAATATTATAATCCAGACAAGCACGGATAATTTAATATTTTTAGCAAATTAAAATAAAGATAACGCACAAAAAAACCCATTCAACTTCCAGCTGGTATTTCGGTTATTTTAAAGCATGAAAGCAAACAACGTTTTAAGTAAAATAGAACAAATTGCTACTAATAAGAAATTTTGAAACTTTGAATTCATCATTCCCATTAACATAACGTCATTACCATCAACACAAATCAAACGGTAATGATGATGATGGTAATGACAAACGTTGTGTTTTTTTGAACAAATCGTGAATTCTTAGCGCTACTATTTTGTGACCGCCTTTTTGAGAATTTGTCCTGGGAGTCACAATAAGTTCTTATGCTAACAATTATACTTAATTTATAATTACCTAGAAAACGTATTTACCGGTAATGATGGAAATACGTGACAACCATTTCCTAGACATATGATTTGTAACAAAAAAAGTATTTAAAGAGCACTCACCGTGACGTGCGGTGTGGTACATTTCGTGCAAGCGACTGAGGAGAGTGGTGTGCACGGGGACAGTAAGATACATCACGTAGATCTTTCAAGAAAGTAAATTTGACGTTAGCGCGATGGTAATGACGAATTTCTGTTACAAACTTTTGAAATTTCGTTTTGACTATTATGCTGTTCTGAATTATAAACGCTATTTATTATGTTGTTTACGGTAAAATACAGATTACTAAACGTTTGAAAAAATCGGGTTTGGCGATCATAATTATTGAAATATATATTTTGAAAGTTTTGTGCACATATATTTTCTTTAGATGGTAATGATGTTTTACTCAGTTTTAATTAAATTAGAAAATGAGTTTTTAGAACACAAGGTTCGTAACTGTGTCACCTTACGTTAAATTATGTTTAAAACCTCGCTTAAACAAAAAAAGTAACTGAAAAATGAGATAGAATTTCTAATCAACTAGAAATAGTTTTTTTACATGTTTCGCGAAATGACCCACCTGCCCAGGCGAAACTAAGGGACGTATATTTTTAGCTACTGTTAATTATATAATTGTTAATTGGTGCTATTCGTTATTTAATAATATGGTTTATGAAAACATTGTATTGACTTTGGAGCCGTAAATAACAATTTTTATTTGTTATGACGATTGCAACGCCATCTATATTTGAACGAATACAACAACTTTATTGAAAACGTTCACAAGATGGCGTTAGCAGTCTCGAATATTGAGCTGTAGCTAAGTAAGACTCGTGATTACGAAAGCAAAAAGGGTTTTTATAAATCACACGGAAAAATCTGTTGAATCTTTTCTTTGAAGTTTAGGAATGTACCAATAAGCCTATTTCTTCGTATTTATTACCAAAGACATTTAACTTACCTACTATATTAAATCTCTTTGTTTATTACCAACAGAAATTATGAAAGTTTTTATTACCTCTACTTGTAGTATTTTTATATGGACAGAGTTTGCTGTTAGTCGCATAGGGCCTTTCTAGTGCAAAGGCTTTATCTAGTCTTAACAAATTAAATAGTTTTTATATAGATCTAAGTTGGTTTGACTAAATAGTTCCAATGTCGTGATTTCCTTCACGTACGTACGTACGCTTGCTATCACGTTCACGCCACAGAGGACGGTCACGTAATACCTTCACTAGAATAAACTCTATTACAACACTTTAAGTTCCACTTCTCGTTGGCATTCATTGTTGTTTACATCATCTGCAGGTTCTAGAACGCCATAATTGACAATTGAATGTTACAGTATTTGAAACCTGTGTTTATTATGAATAGAGTTGATTTTCGTATAAGGTTTTTGATTTTCATATTTCAAATACGATTGCTGGGAACTTGGGAGAGCCGATGTTTGTAAGAGCGGCAACGTCGCCTCCGCTCGGTGGACTGTTTGGTAAGGAGGAGTATTGATCAATTCTATGTATGGAAAGAGGCTTTACCTGGGATAGCCTGGATTAAGTTCCGTTTTCTTTATTGAACATTGTATTTGGTTGTGTTATACAATCGAGAAGCGTTTGGCCTCAATTTTGACTTGGAGGTAGATAGGTAGATAATGAAAAGAAAGGTGGAAGCGAATTTTAGGAACTGTATTTCTTATCTCCTACTGTCGGAAACGGAATTTGGATTTGTACCTATCTACTGACCCTGATAGGTAGGGTATGGCAGCTGGTCCGGTTGTCTTTTCAAGAGTACCACGGCCACGGGAGTTCCGGATCCTATGCCTCCTGCCGGTTATGCCTTCGCGGGCGTCTCCGGCAGGTCCCGGACATGGGTTGGACTCCTGGTGGCTATGTGGTTAGCTGTAGAAGTGGGAATGTTCGTCTGCCTGGTTGTTGTTGGCCAGGCTTCCATTTCGTGCACCCTGAAGCAAAAGGATCTGCGGGGCACGTGAGTTGTCCTTAGTTGGTTGTTCTGCTCGGTGGTTTTTATTGAATAGGCTTCCAACATCTCCGGTACTAGTCCGGATAACTAGTAGAGGCGCCCGCTAGATGCAGTCTCCGGTTGAGTCAGCCGCGTAGGATTGTGGAACTGACGAGGTGCCTGGATGGGTACTGAGAAGTGAATGGGCTTACAACTCCACCACCAAAGCGGACCTTTGGTAGTCGACTTTAGAGTTGATGACCCGAGCACTGGAACTGCGAGTTGTGCTCTTAGTGCAACGAGAAGTGAGCGAGCTTACAGTTCCGGTAACCTAACCGGATATTAGGTAGTGGACTTTACGTGTCCACGCCACGGGGCAACTAGCTTGATGCTTGAGACACTGGTCTTAAAAGTACCGGATGAAGAATGCGCTTCGGCGTTTTCTAATCTGGGGGTCGACCGCCTAACACTCTCGCTTTCGATCGCTTTGAAGGCGAGGCGAGGAGGAGGCGTCATCTTGTCATTTCGAAAGCAATATGAAAGCAATATCGAAAGCTATAGGCTATAGCTTTCGATATTATTCGATATTATATTTCGATATTATATTAGAAAGCGAGGCGAGGGCTTCGCCTACAAAGCGATCGAAAGCGAGAGTGTTACGCGGTTGGGGGCTGGTGTTATGACCTGACGTAGATAGTCCCTTGTGCTTGCAGAAGGATGTCTGACACCTTTAACTTTATAATCTTTTGGTTGGTAGGGGGTGTCATCATCAGGATAAACTTTAAAGTCGTGTGGAGTTGGGTTGTCGGAAATGGAAAACAACAAGGCTAGGTACTTACTAACATTGTTGCTCTCGATCCGATTAAAACCCATCGCCTCCTCGGAGAATCTAGTAGAGTATGGGGCAAAGAGATTTAATATACTAATGTCTTTGTTGTGACGATAGAACGTCGGTGGACGATATAGGAGCGAGCAAGGCCACTATTAACCGAATTCAGTTGACAAATATTTGTACCTACCTACCGATATAGAAAAGCCGAGAACTCTAGAATTCTTCGATCCAAGTTTGTTTTTTATGAGTTTGTTTGTTTATTGCCTCGGCCAATGATTATGTTACAAAAACGAGGTACCACGTACGCGTCGAAACATTAAAATTCGAGCAATTTGGTGTAATTTAATTTAATCGCGATGTTTGTATCTACAGACGTAGCCGTCTGCACTGCACCTCAACTTATTCAAAACTGTCAAATTTCTTCAATAAATATTCAACCTTATGTCTTATACGTAAACGTTCCAAGTCTATTAAGGAAATTTGACAACGTATGGTAGTCTGATGAATTGCAGGCGAGTGTAGGTACTTCCGCTGCGTTCGAAATTCATTCGAAAAAGTTCGAAGCAATAGGTATTTGCGATTGTTTTGTATGCATCTAACCTTCGTTCAATAATAAATAACAAAAACCACAAAAGCCCTTTTCAGGGCTAATATAACGTTCATAATTATTATATTGAAAAACAGTTTCATAACGGCAGACGTCAACATACATACCTACCTACCTACCTACATGGCTACATATTACGATTTACCTTAGGATCCGAAACAAAACTGCATCTCGATCCTGTTTGCTAATAGGTAGGTACCTATACATTTAAATTTCGAATAAGAAAATCTATATAAGTAGGTACCTAATATACTTATAATATTATTGGCTATTTCCTCGGGCGGCATTTTCGACGCCTTCAGACTATTTGGAGGCGGCTTTACTTAAAGGAACTTAAAAGAGTCCTCAAGTCGTGTGAAATGAAAAATGAAACACACCGTCAGATGTTTTCTGGAAAGAATGGCATCACGTATTAATTAGTGCATGTCCCCGCTCCCTACTAGATTCTCCGAGGGGTTCGGATTGGAACCGTGGCCAAGTGGCATAGCTCTCGGTCCAATACACGCACTCCTCAGTTCAATTACTAAGGGCCTTACAAATAAATATAGAATAAACTTCGTATATTTATTCCGTGTTTTGTCTCTTTTACTCTAATTTGAAATGGCGTTTACATGACAGGGACAAAACACAAAATAACTATTTGAAGCATTCCGTGTTTATTTGTAAGGCAGTAAGTCTTTATCTAGCTAGTAATAACTCTATAAAAAAATTCCCTAAATCATCCCCAAAGTGCCCATTAAGCTTATTTATTTATTATTCATTCGCTGACCCAAGTAGCTGCTAGCTTTGGAGTCCCGGGTGGTTTCTGCTTATTTAACGATCATATATCTTTCAAAAGTTTAAAGATAGATACCTACTAATTATAATAATATGTGTAATGATATCTATCTAAGTATCTAAATATGCTTCATATGGTCATCCTTTCGGCGACACACCATTATTAAAGTTGCTTAGCACGCGCGATCGCAACCACAGCGCCATCGAACGTTCGCGGCGTAGGTATGTATGTACCTACTTTAAACGTAACAATCACAGGCCCATCGAACTAGAACGCCAACCATCGTTCAACATGGCTTCCAGACCAAGACCGGTTGGTCGTTGCATAATTTCCTAATTCTCGTAAAGATCTACGCCACACGAAAATAAGAAAAAAGTTATAGATTAGTTTGGCGCCAATTTATCTTATAATTATCATATTATTCGTTTCGCCGTTCGTTATTTTGTTATAAATAGCGGTGGATTATTATTAACCGTTTGGCGTTCATTTACACGATTCACGCATTGCGTAACAAGTAAGTATTGGACAAATAAAACGAATATTCTGTTATCTCTCACAAAGTACTATAAAGTTAATATACCAAATTAACTTTATGCAAAGTACACGATCTATCAATGGGTCATTTCGCGAAACATGGAAAAAAACTATTTCTAGTTGATTAGAAATTCTATCTCATTTTTCAGTTACTTTTTTTGTTTAAGCGAGGTTTTAAACATAATTTAACGTAAGGTGACACAGTTACGAACCTTGTGTTCTAAAAACTCATTTTCTAATTTAATTAAAACTGAGTAAAACATCATTACCATCTAAAGAAAATATATGTGCACAAAACTTTCAAAATATATATTTCAATAATTATGATCGCAAAATCGATTTTTTCAAACGTTTAGTAATCTGTATTTTACCGTAAACAACATAATAAATAGCGTTTATAATTCAGAACAGCATAATAGTCAAAACGAAATTTCAAAAGTTTGTAACAGAAATTCGTCATTACCATCGCGCTAACGTCAAATTTACTTTCTTGAAAGATCTACGTGATGTATCTTACTGTCCCCGTGCACACCACTCTCCTCAGTCGCTTGCACGAAATGTACCACAGCGCACGTCACGGTGAGTGCTCTTTAAATACTTTTTTTGTTACAAATCATATGTCCAGGAAATGGTTGTCACGTATTTCCATCATTACCGGTAAATACGTTTTCTAGGTAATTATAAATTAAGTATAATTGTTAGCATTAGAACTTATTATGACTCCCAGGACAAATTCTCAAAAAGGCGGTCACAAAATAGTAGCGCTAAGAATTCACGATTTGTTCAAAAAAAAAAAATCGGTAATGATGATGATGGTAATGACAAACGTAGTGTTACGTTTGTCATTACCATCATCATCATTACCGTTTGATTTGTGTTGATGGTAATGACGTTATGTTAATGGGAATGATGAATTCAAAGTTTCAAAATTTCTTATTAGTAGCAATTTGTTCTATTTTACTTAAAACGTTGTTTGCTTTCATGCTTTAAAATAACCGAAATACCAGCTGGAAGTTGAATGGGTTTTTTTGTGCGTTATCTTTATTTTAATTTGCTAAAAATATTAAATTATCCGTGCTTGTCTGGATTATAGTATTATAATAGCCAGCTTTTCTTGTCAGCATTCGTAAGTGGTGAATCGAGATTATGCGCCAGTGCATCAAAAAAGCCGATTGGCCAGCATCCTGACACTTCCTTTGCATTATTAACAACAAGGTCGCTCTATTTGCTAAAAGTGGACATTGATCCAAACCATGGCTTGGATAGGATATGATGATCTCTAACCACCTTTTGGGGAATAATGGTCGTGGGTTTATGCATACATACTCTAAACATATTTTAACTTTAAAAATACATCATACAAAATAATATTTTATTTCAGGTAGTTGCCGTTTTCAAAAATGAAACTTCAATATTACATAGTACTACATATTGAAACTATTCATCATCAGCTCATTTACGTCCCCACTGCTGGGGCACGAGCCTTCCCTATGGATGGATAGGGAGAACGTTTGTTTGTTTGAAAGAGATGATGCAGTGGCGGAAATAGATGAGCCGTCCGTGGAAGGAAATGGAGGTGAGGGTGAGATTTGTATGGATGAGATAGTGATAGCGTTGAGAAGTATGAAAGCTGGTAAGGCTGCAGGGTATGATAGAGTATCTGTTGAAATGCTGAGGGCCGGGCGAGGCATAACAGCTAGTCAGTTGTACCACCTTTTTAATTTGTGTTGGAAGGCCGGCCAGGTACCAGAAGATTGGTGCAAGGCCGTGATCGTGCCGCTTTTCAAAGGGAAAGGATCACAACAGGACTGCAAAAATTACCGCGGAATCAGCCTTCTCAGTGTTGTCGGCAAACTGTATGCTAAGGTGTTGATTAATAGGGTTGTGAAAGAGACGGAAGAAAAGATTTGGGATGCACAAGCGGGATTCAGAAAGGGAATGGGATGTACGGATCAGGTTTTTTCCTTGCGTTGCATAGCGGAAAAATTTTTGGCCAAAAACCAAAAAGTCTATTGCATTTTCGTGGACCTGGAAAAAGCCTATGATCGGGTGAAAAGGAATGAGTTATGGTTGTCTTTATCCGCGCATGGGGTGAGCAGCTGTCTGATACGAGCGCTGAAATCTCTCTATAAATGTTCCAGTGCTTGCGTCAGAATAAACGGGGCGTACACTGACTGGTTTGACATCCATAAAGGGGTTAGACAGGGTTGTGTAGCGTCCCCATGGCTGTTCAACCTATTCATGGATGACTGTTTGACAGATCTGAAAAATAGTGATTATGGACTGAGAATGGATGGGTTGCTTGTTAAATGCCTTCTCTACGCTGATGATCAAGTCATACTTGCGTCGTCGGCCGACGAGTTGCAGGAAATGGTAACATTAATGAATGCGTCGTTAGAAGCGAGAGGTATGAAAGTGAACGTAAGTAAGACAAAAACCATGGTTTTTGAAAGAGAGGAGGACATGACAGAATGTGATGTTTTAATTGGAGGTGAAAAAGTAGAACAAGTGAAAGAATTTGTGTATCTGGGGACTAGGTTCACGAGGGATGGAAGGCATGAGGGTGATATTGATAGAAGAGTGAATGCAGGGAATATGGTGAATGGAGCGCTGCATGCCTTTATGAACAGTCAGAAAGTGTCAGAGAAGGCGCGACTGGCTGTTCATGCGGGGGTGCTGGTGCCGACGCTTATGTACGGAAGTGAGAGTTGGGTATGGCAAAAGAAGGATGAAAGTAGGATAAATGCAGTGGAAATGAGAGCATTACGAAGTATGGCAGGAGTGACATTGAGTGATAGAATGAGGAATAGCAAAATTAGAGAGCGTTGTGGTGTGAAAGAGGATGTTGTCACTAAAATTGAGATGGGAATGCTAAGATGGTTTGGGCATATGGAAAGAATGGATGAAAGGCGATTAACGAAACAAATTTACAAGGCGAGGGTGGATGGAGCTGTTGGAAAGGGTAGGCCTAGACGGACGTACTTAGGACAAGTCCAAGACGTACTAAGAAAAGGTCAGGTCAGGAGTACCCATAACCGACGAGCATGTATGAAAGGAGTAATGAGAGTGGAGGAGGCGCAAGAGGTGTGTCAGGAATGTAGCAAGTGGAAGGATGTGGTCTCTGCCTACCCCGTTGGGAAAAAGGCGTGATGGTATGTATGTATGTATGTACGGGCCCAGTGCGGATTGGTGGTTGTTAACGACTGCTAATGCAGCCGGGACCAACGGCTTAACGTGCCTTACGAAGCACGGAGGAGCTCGAGATAATAATTTTTGGTCACCCATCCGATGACCGGCCTTTGCGAATGTTGCTTAACCTCAGCACTCGCAGACCGGGCGCGTTAACCACTGCGCCATCGAGCTCCACCTACTTACTATTGAAACTATTAGATATGTGAAAAAAGACAGTGCTGAAAAAATTTCCACGAAGGGAATTCGCACCCCATGACATGCCGGGTCAGGTGCACTACCACACTATTTGCGTAAAATTATATGTATATGTAATCATAAATATAGCTTGCCTAATTCTTAACTGATCTTTCAATATTTGTAAAAATATTTAGATCGGATGTTGATGACGTAGTTGTCGACATTGAATAGGGCTTACAGAGTAATGGCTGATTTACACGTTTTAAGTTGTTAAGTAGGTAACTAAATTTAAACTTAATTTTATGTGGCTTATATTTAAGTATATGTCCATACGTATTTAAGTAATTAGTTTGCTTAGTTCACTCAAGATGGACGATCAACCACGTAATGAAGTCGTAAATTGTGTGCTAAATTTGTTATGAAATCAAAGATGAAATAATTAGGGAAATAACCATACCCAAAAAACTGGGTGAGAAATTGAATAAATAGAAGAGATCAGTATGGCCAAGGATCAAGTGCCACTTTGTTCGAGGAGCTAGCGAATGAAGATTTAATAACAAGTATATTTTAATGCGTCACGCATGGCAGAAGACTCTTTTATTTACTTGTTATCTAAAGTGGAAAACGAAATACAGAAAAAAGATACTGTAATGCGATGTGCATTAGATGCAAAATTAAAATTACATATTACAATATATTTTCTCAATACTGGCAATAGTTTTCGCAGTCTATCTCATTTTTGTAGAGTTTCTAAATCGAGTAAATATGTTTAATACAATAATCAATAATTTAATACGAACAATAAAATTGAACCCGAGCGCGTCGCTCACTACACTTCTGCATTTAACTAATATTGTGCCAGTCCAAACGTGTCAAGTGACAAGCCCCGCCCACCAACTTAACCGAAAAATAGATAAAATTCTAAATATCTTGTTTAGTTGTTAGCTAAATTTTAACTTGCAACTTGCTACTAAATTCTGTGTTTACATGCAATTAATCACTTAAAGTTAAGTTAAAATTTAGTTACCTACTTAACAACTTAATACGTGCCATAAGAGTAGATTAATTTCGGCGAGTTGGATTGAGCCATGATAGCATAGTTAAATTAAAGACCGAGATTGTGTTTGTTACGAGATTTGTTGAATTTTAATTTTTGTGTTATTAAACTTTACAAATTTATAAGTAAGTGTTTTATTTACAAGTTAGCAACTACTTATATATGAAAAAAATACATAGGTATGTCTTCTAAAATAGGTATCAGGTACTTAATTATTATTTTTGCCGTAAAAGCTCGTCATTACCAAGCATTCCTAATCATTACCATCCTCAAAAAATCATTGCCATTAGCCTAACGTCATTACCATTTCTCTTATTATTTTTTGAGATCAAATATTATCTAAATTCTTGATTAAAAAAGAGTGCCTTTGTTAAGCAGATCTTACTTAATAGTACTTCTTTCGATTTTTGAAACTTTGCACGCATTTCAGATTAATTTACAAAAAGGCTTCAAAATAAATCAGAAAAAATCCAAAACGCGAATCCACCCCAATATTCATCGTCCATAAACGCATTCGTCAAACATAAAATCATCGGGCACTATTGTAAAAATATATTAACGAAAGATTAGGTTGTATGAGCCAGATCCCTTTGTCCCTTTGATCCATCTTGAAGGAGGAAGAAGAAAAAAGTCATTAGAAAGCAGTATTATTATCCGTGCTGTTTTGCTTTATTAGTTAACATGTTTATGTGTTAAACCGTATATTCAATATAACGTTAATATTAATTGCTTTATAGCGCAGTATTTTGCTGCGGATTGAGTGTTAAAACAAAAGTGATCGTTTCTCAAGCGTTTTTTCTGAAAGAAACTATATTAAAAATGTCCAATAAAAACACAGTGGTATGGTCGTATTTCACAAAGATGGATTTAGAGGCAAAACTGGCCATGTGCAATGTGTGTAAGAAGTTGTTTTCCTACAAAACAACATCGACTAATCTAAAGACGCATTTAAAGATGAAACACAAGAAGACATTCAACCATTTAGTGTCAAAGTGCCCCAATTCAAGCCTTAAACAGGTATCCGACGATTCCGGTAAGTACATAACCAACAAATGTTTTCTGATATTTACTATAGCGTCAGTTGCCAAACGGATCGATGCTCGAGTTAATTTGTTTTAAGCTACTAATGCAAACACATCTTGTTGGATTGTAGTCTATACGGCCTGTTTTAATAACATGATTTGAATGATTGCTTTGTTTTAAATGTTTTTACATTCTTTATTTTGGAAAAAAAATATAAAAATGGTGGTTTTCGTTATTGCTAACGTGATCGAATGGCGATTGGCGAATGACATTGCACTAGTAGGTATTCAAGGCACCCGAATAAATCGACACCTCCTTTGCCGTTTTTATCATTTAAACAAAATGAGCGTTAATCTAGTAGCTCCGTTATATTTTATGTTAATAAAATAACGCGCTTATGTTATAATATTTATTTTTAACACCTCTATTTTTATTGCGCAAATAGATCAATGAATGTTTTTCGTCGTATAACAAGATACCTAATTCTTTATATATAACGTGTATATGTATCGCATCATTAAACTCTTCGTAAACGGCCGGCGCGGCGCCGGGCGACGGGACCGATTTTTTATGTAAATATGTAAGTCTGGATGGTTTTGAATCATAATTGGACCCGGTAGGTGGCGCTGCACTAAGGGTTCATCATGGGATACGGGTGTTCTCAAGCGGACGAAGTCGTGAGCGGCTCACTAGTGTGATTTAAATTACCAAAACAATCAAAAGATTCCTTGGCCATTTAAAGAGATTTCTCAGCCATTCAGCGAGATAATGCTGCAAGTTTGTCACCTATAAAATTGGTTCAATGTGTTTCCTTAGCCATATAGCTGGGTTTGGGGATAATGTTGCGTAACGAACCTTTGGGACGGGAGCCGGTCCTAAGTGGACTTCTACATTAAAATATACTTACTGAGGTAGATTAAGTTTTGTTTTTATTTTTTTGACGAACTAACAGTTTAAGATACGTCTGTATACATGTGGATTATGTAGAATGGAAATATTAGAATACATATTGAATGTTCAAATAATTTTTAACGCAAATTTTGTTGCGAACAAATTACAAAAACACATATGTTGAAAAAATTTGAATAAATATTATTAACGGGATTATTACCATGTTTCTTGTTGTGTTTGAGTATCCGATATTTCGGCACAGTTGCATGCGCCATGATCACTGATGTACTGAAGTTATTGCGGGTGGGTGATTATGAGCAGACAAAATTTTAACAAGCTTGTTTACTAGAAATCGAAAACGCACGAACCGCTACCAATTCTAACTTTGACACCACATGACAGTGCGATAAATAGGTAGGTAAGTACCTACTTTGAGTTTGAAATTGATACGTTAGGCGAAGGTTGTACTATTTATGTATTCTGTGGCGAAGGTATACGCTAAGCCTTATGCCTACAATTCACAAGTTGTTATCGTAAACATGTTCTATTTTCGTCGTAACTGCGCAAAAGCGGGGCCCAGTGCATGTATACCCAAAGATAAACTAACTAGGCCTGCTGGAAAAAAACAGGAAACTGTAAACATAATCGTTAGCTAATATGCTATAATATTTTCGTAGCGTAATGAATATGCAATTAGGCAAAATGTAAGTTATGTTGAGTAACGCTATTAGGTGTTAAATGTCTTTGGAAGATACTCAATCCAATACTTTATTGTTTATCATCATAATCATCATCGGCCTATACTAGTCCACTGCTGGACTGGACATAGGCTTCTCCAAGTGCACGCTACTGAACACGATCCGCGGCTACTCTCATCTCGCTCTTGCCAGCCACCTTGCGGAGATCGTTTATCATGGTTTTTTTTTCTTGTAGTTAATGGCTTCGTGCGATTAGCACATTTAGCCAGTGTCAAAGTAATTTTTCTTGCAAGTAATGGGTACATAAAAAAACAATATTTCCTTCCTGTAAGATGATGAATGATAAATAGAAATGAGAAGTGAGAAATGATATACCCCTCAACCCCTCGAGTATCTCAGTAAAAATGTGGGGCTTTACTAAGTCCTCGGGCGGACTTCTTCAGAGAATTTGAAGTGACGTTGCACTGTTTTGTTTCATTTGCCAACACTCATGCACGCTCACGAACAATTAACGGTTAATAATCCACCATTATTTCACATTAATATTTGACATAACACAAATTTTAGAAAATAAAACAAAACCGCAGACATGACTTCACTTTCCCGCCAAGAAGTCTATTTATCATAGTTGTTACTTAATATAATTGTGAACATAGGTATTTATTTAATGTAGATACAGATAGAATACAGCCGTACAGATACATGAATGACCTTTGGGTACCTACCTAACAAATCTGAAATAACAGACAGGCCTACATAAAATATTTAAATCTATACTAATATTATAAAGAGGAAACCTTTGTATTTTTGTATGTATGTATGTTATAGTCATAGTCATAGTCATAATATTTATTGCAACATGTTGGTTATTACAGATGGTAAATACATAAAAAATGACCCATAAACATGACCCTGTAAGGGTATGGCAATTTTTAAATTTTATAAGTATAAGATCTAAAAACATAAAAACAAAACATTTTAAGTAACATCAAAAAATTCTTTCATGGTATAATAACATTTTTGTATCAGATATTCCTTCAGTTTTGAGCAAAAGATTTTTTCTGTTTGGATTTCCTGGAATTCTTTCGGTATTTTATTAAATATTTTAATTGACATATGGTAAGTCCCTGAGCTCACCATATGTAGTTTTGTAAGGGGTAAAGCCAGTCTATTTTTGTACCTTAAGTTACGTGGTTGTCGATAAAAATCTTTTGCTTGTGAATACAAATGAATGTTTTGTTTGACAAATTTACATATTTCAAATATATATAATGAGACAAGTGTGAGTACTCTAAGTCTAACAAAATGAGGTCTACATGTTTCCATATTGTCTATATTTGCTAGTAACCTTATACATCGTTTTTGGAGGATAAAAAGCTGATTTACGTGTGCGCTATTTCCCCAAAGGACGATCCCATAGCTCAGCCATGCATTGGCGTAAGCATAATAAGCAGTCATAGCGGCACTTAAGTCGGTACATTTTTTTAATTCATATAAAGCGTATGTAAATTTAGAGAGTTTAGCGGCAATTTTTTCTACATGTGTTTTCCAATCAATATTCGTATCTAATTCTAATCCTAATAAGGTGCATGAGTTTTCAAAGTGTATATTATAATTATTATGTGAAATATAAGTATCTATTGGTTGTTTTTGTCTGGGTTTAAACTGCATTAATTTTGTTTTTGATATATTAATTTTTAAATTATGGTCTTCCAACCATTTACTTATATGTTGTAGTGTGCTATGGGACTCTATTTGCAGATCCTGGGCATAGGAACATGGGAATATAATTGAGATGTCATCCGCATACAATATACATTGTTTATCTATGCTTTCAACTATGCTATTAATATATATTAAAAACAGAAGACATCCCAATATACTTCCCTGTGGGATGGAATGTTGTATATCTAATTTGTCAGACCTAACATTATTGATAGTATTCTTTTTATCGTCATAAAACTCTACTTGCACAAATTGCTGACGGTCATTTAAATAGGATTTTAGCCAAGCGTGTGCTGGACCACGTATTCCTATTTCATATAATTTTTTAAGAAGAATTACATGTGACACTCGGTCATATGCCTTACTCATATCTAACATTATTGCTATTGCATACCGATTGGTGTTTATTATATTTAATACTTCGTTCATAAACTTAAAAAGTGCCGTAACGGTTGATTTTTGCTTTCGGAAACCATGCTGACTTTCGTTAAAAATATTGTATTTTTCACAGAAAGACTTGATACGGTTTGCCATAGCAGTTTCAAAAATTTTAGAGAAAGTAGATAAAAGGGCTATTGGTCTAAAATCTGAGGGTTCTTTAGCATTTCTTTTCTTAGGTACAGGTTTAACTAATGTTATTTTTAATAAATCTGGAAAAACTGCTTCAGTGAAAGACTGATTGATTAAAAATGTTATAGGTGTGACAAGTTCTTCCCTACATTGTTTAATTAAAGTGGGTGGGAATTCATCGGAACCATGACTACATTTATTTTTTAGCAACTTTATGATTTTATCCACCTCATTTGTGCTAACAGGAGTCAGATAAACTGAGTTATTTATAACTTGGCAATTTGGTTTATTTTGAGGGTCGTTATTGGTTTTTATGTCTGATCCTACTGAAACAAAGTAATTATTTAATGTGTTTGATATTATATGAGGGTCTTTAACGTCCTGGCTTTGGTTCTTTAAAGTGATGTTTTTATATGTATTTTTATTTATTTTATTTGTAACTTCTTTAATAATTGTCCACATTGTTTTAGTGACATTTTTTGATGTTTTTAGTCTTTTTATGTTTTGGCGTTTTTTAGATAAATTTACAATATTTTTTAACATTTTTACATATTTTTTATAGTAATCATTTAAAACATAGCTATTAGTTTGTAATTTTAGTTCTTTAAGTATACGTTTATTTTTACACGAGACTTTTATGCCCTTAGTTAACCAAGTTTTAAATTTCATTTTTACAAATATTTTTCGTTTTGGAATACACATATCAAGTAGATTAGTCAATTTATCATGAAATGCTTTATAATTTTCGTTAATATTTCTGTTAGATTTGATAATATTTTCCCAATTTATACTTTGGAGTTTCTCTTTGAATACTATAATATTACAATTATTATATTTCCTTTTTTCTTTGTAATGCCCTTGCTTAGTGTTTATACTTACTCCGGGTTTTTTGTATGTAATGGAAATACCTCTATGATCTGAAAACCCATGTTCTTTTACATTAACATGAATACAGTTTGTGTCAAAATTGGTAAAGATTACATCTAAGCCAGTAGCGCTAGTGGGAGTAATTCGAGTAGGTTCATTAATATTTTGATAAAAATTTGCACTTTTAAATAAGTTGATCATATCTTTTGATTGTGTTGTTTTAACAAGAAAATCTACGTTTAAATCTCCACCTATAATTATGTTTTTCTTTACATATTTAGTGCATAAAATATTTAACATTTTTTCTAATTGCGTTTTAACCAAACTTTCTTCTCTCGTATTACTTGGCCAATATAGAACTATTAATATTAAATTTAAACTAGGTATCTCTATTCCACAAAGTTCTATGATATATTCTAACGATAATTTTTTAACATCTTCGAGCTCAATAAAATGTATTCTGTTTTTCACAAATGTGCAGACACCACCACCCTCACGATTGCTTCTGTAGAACTGGCTGGCCAGAGTGTAACCCTCCAGCGCCACCAGATCCGACTTGTCAGGCGTAATCCACGTTTCAGAAAAGCAGAGTACAGAGTAATCAAATTCTTCAGTAAGGTCCTCTACTAAATGTAATTTATTTTGCAAACTGCGGATATTTTGGAAGAAGAATGAAACTTCTTTACCTTTATTTGATGCGAAAGGAATGAGTCTTATTGTGCTCCTGCGTCGCACAGTGGGCGTCTATGGTCGTGTTATTTAAATGTTTATTAGTGCCTTCGGGCGAGGGTTTATTTGGATTTCTAAAATGTTGTCTTTCATGCTTTCTACGCTGAAGCCCTTTCTCATCAAGGAAAGTTGACAGCCAGAGTCCAGTACCCTTAAAATAACTTACACATTCCAAAATATGTTTTGTAACTTTTTTGCTTAGTAATTCTATTTTTAATGGTCGTCTGTTTCCATACCTTCCTATGCGGCTTATTTCTTCTATATATCCTGAGATGTCTATGCCAGCTATATCATAGAAAACGTTTACAGCTCGTTCATGTAAGTCGTATTCTGTTTCATATCTAAATTCGTTAAGCCCATACAAAACAATTGTTTTATTACGACACTCCGATTCAGAAGCGGTCATACAGTCTGCATAGGTTTTTTGATATGGTGTCTTTATATCACTAGTGTCAAACGAACTTGTATTAGTTTTCTTTATTTGCTCCGAAAGTTGCTTCTTCTCTTTTTCTAAACAATTAATCCGCTGGGTATTCGCTTCTGTAATTTGCCGTAATTGCTTCATTTCTGTTTCTAAGTTTGATTGTTTACTTGTGATATCTAATAAACAAGTTTGAAGCAATTTGATTGTTTTTGTGAGTTCTTGGTCACGAGCTTCCTGTTTCTCTGACTGCATATTAATTGCCATTCGTAGCTCACGTAGTTCCGCTAGTAAGGTAGATTCTGTTTCAGTCTTAGAGTTAACCACCATGGTGTCGCCTTCGGGAAGTGTATCATCTAAAAATTCTAAATCATCAGTACTGTGTTTCGTAGGGCTTTTTTGCCTTATTGTAACGCAACTAGAGTCGTAATTTCCTTGATCTTTTACTGGAGTATTTGTGTTATCACGTTTCGGTTGTTTTGATTTACATTGTGGACATTTCCAGGCAAGTTTTTTTTCAGCAGTCATTAAATAAAATATTTTTTCGGATACATTTACGCAAAGCAAATCATATTTTTCTGTACATGCTGAGCAAACCAAAAACCTTCTATGTGGTATAGCTTCCAAACAAGCCGCGCATTTGTTTGCCATCTCGCGGATTTTAAATAAGCTAGTATCTCGGGTTCAAGCAGAGGTAGTAAATAGCATCACGCAAAAAGCAAGCGGTGGTGCTGTTATAGCATGCTATACCGCATGTGCATGCGATTTATAGTCGTAGCCACGGAGCAGTGGTCGTAGCTGATCGTAGCGGGTAGTAGATCCGTAGCCGGCAATGTAAAGCCGTAGCGTAGCCGTAGATATTGATACGTAATTTCGCGCGCGACCGACCCAGTGGCCGTGGCACAACGGATAAGAGTTAACCACTCACGCCAGAGGTCCGAAGATCGATCCCAGCCAGAGCCGCTCCAAATTTTGATCTTCAGTTTGCGCTGCTGGAGACTTTGTATGAAGTCTGAACACCAGTAAGGGCGAAGTCCGGGGCTCCAACAAAAATTAACAATTTAAAAACTTTATTTAAATAATTTACTATTTAAGCTGCGACACGACCGCTTGTAACGAGAAACGTACGCCGACGTATGTTTGCAACGAATAAACTCAAAAACTACTGGACCGATTTTAAAAAATCTTTCACCATTAGAATGCGACCTGCGACCATTAGAGCGCTAAATAACATAGGCTATATTATAAAAAAAATACTAAAAATGACAATTTAATTTTCCAATACTACATTATTTGTTACAATGATGGAAACTGTCAAAGCTAGCAAAGTCCGCCAGGTCAGCTAGTTTAATTATAAAAATGAACCGACCGATGTAGAATAAACGGTGATAAATTAGATTTAGTAGATTCAACAGTTTTCTTAGGTATACACTTGACTCAAAACTTCAATGGAATCCTCATATATCGAAATTGGCCGGCAAACTCAGTTCTGCTGCTTATACGATCAGAAAAATAAAACAATTAACAGACGTTGAAACTGCTAGAACAGTTTATTTTAGCTGTGTTCATAGTGTCATGTCGTTGGCATCTTACTGTGGGCTACAGTGGTTGTTGTTGAAACTATATTTATTTTACAGAAACGAGCAATAAGAAAGAACCATCTATAGACTAGGCTCCCGAACTAAAGATATATTTTTAAAGAATTTGGTGTTCTTACAGTTGCATCTCAGTTTATCTATAACTAGTTGTCGCCCGCGACTTCGTTCGCAAAGACTACACTATCCCACAGGAACCTGTGAGTATCCTATATCCTAGTCCGGGACATGGTCTGTCTATGTGCAAAGTTACATCCAAATCCGTTCAGCCATTTTCATGTGATGCGCGGTCAAATAAACAGACAAACAGACAAAAATTCTAAAAACTGTTGGAATATGTTCTGTTATCGATTCTAAGTATCCCCAGTCAACTTTTTTTCGAATATTTTCCATGTACAGACGTACAGACTCTTTAGCTTTATTATACATATGCATAGATAGATAGATTGCATAGTCTTTGTGCGTTGCAATGTCAACTCATTTACTAAACACTGTGACGTACACAATTTCTCAATACTAGAAATAAGAACAAACTTCTAATGCCACTGTTGAAGTTGCAAAAGGTGGCTCTTTCTTGGGGCAAGGTGTACACTACTATAATAAAGGCTTGTGTTTAAACGCCTACCAAAAATGTATCAATTCTACTACCAATAAAATTCGAAACGCTTACCAAAACGGATAAATGCTCACCAAATTGTGTTTCCTACAATATTATAAAAAGGATACAATTTATATTTTTATTAAATACCTTAAAAATATATGAACACCTTTTAACTGTATTTCAGACCAAATATGTTATTTTGTCATCAAATAGATAACAACACCAATATTTTATGCCTCGAGTTTAAATTTGGTAATTTTTGTTTTCTGTTGTCTAATAAAAAATATAACCTCGAAATTCAAGACAAGACACTTAAATTTCTAACCTATGACGTGACCTACAGGAGTAGGGCAGCTAGTATCCTCAATCACTTGAATGATAGTGTAAAAATTTGGTGATCATTTATCCATTTTGGGAAGCAAAAATAATATTTGTACAATATATGCAATTATTGTGATGTGTGTTAGGACCTTTTTTAAAGGCATTTTTTTTTTGGAGTCTACTTTTGTATGATGAAGTTTAGCTATAAACAAACTAGAATAAATGTGCTACACTCTAAACATCCAACAGCTTTATTTTCTGTGCGTTTTAATTTTTTTTTTTCAATGTCAAATTATTATTTTTTGCCAGTTTACGAATTACGTCATCGGCGCAGGTGCTGTCATTTGTTTTGTTCCTGAGCTAAAGGGTTAAACAATAGAGTAGTTAGTAGCTTGAGTGTGGTGGCATGCTCTCTTTGTCTCTGCGGTCGGTGGAGGCATGTGCGTCGCGCCGACGCCGCCGCGCCCGCCGGCGCCCATATCTAACTGGAGCTAGGTATGTATTCTGCACCGCTAGCCGATCGGATCAATGCTCAAATTGAATGTGAGAAATTGTAGTTCAATCCCCACACCCCTATAGCTCCTATGTTGTGTAATAAGTGGGTGGTAGTAGCTCTAGTGTCGACAGGAGCCAGCTATCGATTTTTGTTTCTTTAATCATTAAAAAACCGGCCAAGTGCGAGTCGGACTCGCGCACGAAGGGTTCCGTACTTTATGACGTATTAAAAAAAAACTACTTACTAGATCTCGTTCAAACCAATTTTCGGTGGAAGTTTGCATGGTAATGTACATCATATATTTTTTTAGTTTTATCATTCTCTTATTTTAGAAGTTGCAGGGGGGGGACACACATTTTACCACTTTGGAAGTGTCTCTCGCGTAAACTATTCAGTTTAGAAAAACATGATATTAGAAACCTCAATATCATTTTTGAAGAGCTATCCATAGATACCCCACACGTATGGGTTTGATGAAAAAAAAAATTGAGTTTCAGTTCTAAGTATGGGGTAAGTATATACCCCCAAAATTTTTTTTTTTTTTTTTCTATTTTTGTGTGAAAATCTTAATGCGGTTCACAGAATACATCTACTTACCAAGTTTCAACAGTATAAGTTCTAGTTTCGGAAAAACGGACGGACGGACGGACGGACAGACAGACAGACAGACAGCTGTCCGAATGGGGTCAGGACTAGCGCATCAATAATAATCTTTTTTTATAAACAAAAAAATAACGACTTTCTAAGTGCTGTCTGTCTTAAAGGTGCTATTATCGTTTCGTTAAATAAATATAGCATTGTGAATTCCAAATAACAATTTAAAAATACAACGGTTGAAAACAACGATCACGCCAAATACCTACCATGCAAATACCTATACTTATTTTATTATCGAGTTATTACTGGATGGAATTGTAAGTGTGACCTTTAACAAAGCGGTTGAATTAAAAGAACGATTATGTACATTTCTATTAACAATTCTTTCGCTTAAAAGACTTCTTGGTGGGAAAGTTAGCAGTTTTATATTACTTTTAGAATCTTTTTTTTTGCCGAATTTGAATGTGATAGGTACCTACCGATGGTGAATTAAGTGTAATACTGTAATGTACTTACTTACACGAGTGTTATCAAATGGAACCAATCAGTGCAACGTCATTTAGTATTAGGTAATGCGTGAGGTCTCGATAAAGTCTTACAAGTCACAACTTTACTGCAAGCTCAGACTAAATAAAAAGTTAAGACGGAACTCTGTGAACAGCAAAGTGAAGCCGGTTTTTTAAATGTGTGTGTTTAAACGGGTGTTGCCATGATAATTCAATCACCCCAAAGTACAAAAATAACGTTAAAAATTAGCAACATTATTTTTAACGTTATTAGTTAATAACGTTATCATATGATATAAATAAAAGTGATCCATTCCGACGTAAGCTGTTGGTAAAAAGTGGTGGCGGTAGGAGAAAAGAAATGGAAAAAGTTTTTCAGGAATAAAATTTGTCATTATTTATTCAAATTATTTAATTAAAAACCTTTATGTTTAATTAATTTCTTGTATGCTTCCTTTTACTTTCTTTAATCGCTTTGCATCTTTGACTACATGTCAGGTCCATTTTTTCAATTTGCTATTATGCCGAACCAATTTTGATAACTTAATTAAGGGATGAGAGAGAAGGATGGGTACCCTTAAGATATTTATTAATTAATTTATTTTATAAAAGAAGGAGGCAAACGAGCAGGCGGGTCACCTGATGGAGAGTAATCACTGCCGCCCATGGACACCCGCAAAACCAGAGGAATCGCCGACGCGCTGCCGGCTATTTAACGAAAAAAAAAACATATAGTTAATCAGTTCACTAACAGCGAAGATATCGCGTCGCGTATTCATAAACATTAAAAAAATACAGTCGAATTGAGCACTTACCTCCTCGTTTTTTAAAGTCGGTAAAAAATTACTGATAAGCATTACAAGAAACAAGTAACGTTACGTTGCGTGTCATAGACGTCACAATACCCAATAATAGGATAAACAAAAACACTTCATAATGGCAACACTTGTGTTTCAAGCAATGACGTCTAAATTTTATTTTGATTTATTGAAAAATATTGGTTTCAAAGTTCCACGTAAGTACGTGTGAAATATGATTCCATCTCGCTTTTTATCTTTTGAAGATTGATTCTTAAACTCTTTCACAACACAATTCGGCATTTTCACAGATAAATTTATGATTTTTCAAAACGACTTGCTCCCACGAGCCGCGGACCTACACTGACAAGTTAAGGCGTAGTTTCGTTGTACGTGTGTGCGTGTAATTGTGTATGTACACGGCGAGGCGTAGTTTGACCCGGCTTCACTTAGCTGTTCGCAGAGTTCTGTCTTAACTTTTTATTTGGTCTGAGACTGCAAGTAAGTAATTCAAGAGGCTCTTATGATCTCATTAATTATTCAAGATCTGCGATCATGATCATGATCACTGATCGTCAGCATCAATTCTGAATACCTAGGTAGGTAGGTACCTAATCAGAATTTGAAACTTTAACTTGGGGTGACTTGGGGGCTAATTTGCTAAGCGTAAGTACCGTGCTATAAAAAATAAAAGAGTGTTGGTATCTTCGACCTACTATGCAAGTACCTACCTACTAGATAAAGGATCCGAAACAAAAATACATCCCGAAAGTTGTCTGTTTGCTCATACATACCTACCAACCTATAAACTTCGAATACTTATCAAAATCTGAAAAAAAAAACATTGGATAACATCAACAACTTCAGCTTACTGTGAACCTTACATCTTACAAATAAAGATTACATTAAGGTTGCAAAATATTTGTACCTACTTAATAGGTATTTACTGTCATATCGCAAAACGTCATTTGAGATTGTCGCCTACCGTTTTTCAAACGGTCATCGGGAATCTAGTACCTACCTAACTATTTGATCGAAGGTTGGTTGGTATAGATAAAAAAGGTAAAAAGAAGTTTACCAGCAACCTTGCAGACAATAAAGCCAAATAAACACTTAGGTAGCTACTATTTCTGATGCATGCCAGCAAGCCTATATGTGACTATGTGAGTCAAACGAATCTAATATTATTCAACTCAACGTGCTGTGTGTAGTGTCCCATTTGACCAGCCGTCAACTCAATTGCGTCACATGTTTTGTTGCACGGAGCGGCAACGTCGCCTTTCTCTCATAAACTAGCACTCCTTATACATCTAGTATGAGTATAACGACGAAATCGGAACAAATAGCTTGTTTAGTGTACATTGCGGGACGCGTTCGTAGTTTTGTTAGAGGAGTGGATGCTTGAACGGCGTTGTATGACGAACTGTTAAGTGATTCGTTTGTTTTCGACGCTCGATGTAGATTTACTGGTTATGCCAAGCCTCTTTGGTAATTCAACGTCAACGCTATATTGCTAGTGATTATTGCTAGCTTGAATTTGAAGAGGCGGTGATGTTATTCCCGAAACTATTTTAGCTATGGAACAAAACACTGTTGAATGCGGTACCTACCAATACGTAGGTGTGTTAAATCGTGTCTATGGTATACCACTATAGTGGTGTCTAGTATACCATAGATACGGTTTAATTTTCTTCTATGACCGATGGTGGTCTAACTACCACCACTGGTCTAAAAACCAGATGTCTCGGGTTCTATTCCCAGCGAGGGTAAAGTCGCGAGTATAAATATGTTGCCATATTGTACCGGTCGTTGTGGAGATCCTTGAGGGAAGCCTTTGTCTTACCAGTGGACGTATTTTCGCTGAGATGATGATGATGATAATTGTACTCATCATCAGCCCATTTTATGTCCCTACTGTTGGGGCACGAGCCTTCCCTATGGATGGATAAGGAGAACGGGCCATAAACCATCACGCGGGCCCAGTGCGGATTGGTGGTTGTTAACGACTGCTAATGCAGCCGGGACCGACGGTAAGACGTGCCTTCCGAAGCACGGAGGAGCTCGAGATGAAACATTTTTGGTCACCCATCCGATGACCGGCCTTTGTGAAAGTTGCTTAACCTCAGCACTAGCAGACCGGGCGCGTTAACCACTGTGCCATTGAGCTTTACCTCGAGATCGAGATGATTGTACCTACTCATTTTTATATTTTCACTTCAATTTGCCGAACGGATAGAATGCTCGTGTTGAATGCGAGAAATGGTGGTTCAATCTCCATTTTTTATTTTTAGTATTTGCTGATTACCGATTACCCGAGACCGCATTTTTAGCTTCACCGGGATTTTTCGGGGGCGGCGGGAAATTTAAAGTGTTCCTCAAGCCATGTGAAACGAATCACCTTCGGAGGTTTTCTAGAGGGAAAACGGCATCACGCCCTAGTGCGTGTTCCCGTGCCCTACTAGATTCTCCGAGGAGTTCGGTTCGGATTTGATATCGATTTCCATAGCTCCATTATTAGAGAGATATAAGTAGTGGCTGGCACCCGTGTTCGACACTTTTGGCTCAGTTTCCAACAGTTTTCGTTGACAAAAAATTATATAGGTACTTACCTAGATTTTCATTGAAATTTTACGGGATTTCAGCTAGGAAGCAGGTGAAGACTAAAATCAGTTGCTTACAGTTCGTCACGGACACCTTAGGGGTCCGTAGCAATGGTATCAGGTGTCCGCAGTAGGTCTCATTAAATTAGTAATAAGGGTAATGAATGAAACTACCAAAAAAAGTGGTTTATATGCCGGCGTCTGTACGTGTGAATTCTGCGGTCTGCGGTCGCGCCGCAACTGCAGGCTTTGCGCTATGGCAGCACGCCGCAGTGTCGCCACGCTTAGTATCAATTTCATAGAAATTCATAGAACCAGCCCCCCAACCGCCTAACACTCGCTTTCGATCGCTTTGAAGGCGAGGCGCTTCGAAATATAATATCGAATAATATCGGAAGCTATAGCCTATAGCTTTCGATATTGCTTTCATATAGCTTTCGAAATGACAAGATGACGCCTCCTCTTCGCCTCGCCTTCAAAGCGATCGAAAGCGAAAGCGTTAGGTGGTCGACCCCCAGTAGTGGCGCCTGCAGTCTGCGGTTGCAGTTTGTGGTCCGTCTCAGAGTTGTACCTTTAGTTTTCGCGTCACGAGTCACGACAATCCAAGCTGCGAATGAAGAGTGAGGAAGTAGCTATGACCTCCAATGTTCAACATTCGTTCCTCGTTTCCGTATAATGCGCACAATTCTTCCGCCTCCAAACAATGTGGTTTATTGATAATAATATAGTATACCAGCTGACCCAGCGGACTTCGTACCGCTTTTGACAGTTTCCATCATTGAGTTATATATATATCAATGGTTTCCATGACAACAAAACAAACAAATCATTTTGTATTGAAAAATTAAATTGTCGTTTTTAGTATTTTATTTAATTTTTTTTTAATATAGCCTATGTTATTCAGCGCTAATGTAGCATTCTAATGGTGAAAGAATTTTTTAAATCGGTCCAGTAGTTTTTGAGTTTATTCGTTGCAAACATACATACAAAAATACAAAGGTTTCCTCTTTATAATATTAGTATAGATTAGGGATTTTGACAACAACAATAGTAATTTCAAGTATATTAAACGTACATATAAATGATATCACGTACCAGTTCATTAAAACATTATCCTATTTTGTATTTGACCTGCGTATGAATCTCTGTAACCTGATAAGTTGCCAGAAAAAATTGTGACGTCATAATTTCTAATTCCATACTTACAATTTTTTATTGAAAAAAAAACATTTTGACAGCTCCTAAAAAGTTTCTCTAATGTCTAAAATAACGTATAATGTGATCGCAAAACCGATAACCATTTTAGGGTAAACGAGTTCTCGAGTGGAGACCGCGTATCGGCAAACGTAGTGTAGGACGCCCTCAGACTTTTACTATAGCCAAATTCGATAAATAATGTTTACCAACAAGCGTTGCCAAGCAACCAGTGACAGGCAGATATTAACAAACCTTTGACAGTTCGACAACAGAAAATATTTATTTTCGTATTGTATAAAAAAAATTAAAAATCATGGTAATTATAATTATATCGCTTAAATTTAAACTATGTGAATAAATTAGCTAGTTTAAAATAATTAAAAAACTGCACTGCTTCAAGATTCAATAATTTATTTATTACATAAATTAATCAACTGCTGTTACATTCCAATTTTCTATAACGTCAAATTAATTTGTTCATTCATGAATGTTTGTTTTGCATTGCAAATGCACTGTTTACGCTGCAGATTTCAGAAGTATACCTTTTTAAGGATATTCTGCCATCTTCATTTGGAATACTAGTCTATAATAGCGAATTTTTACTTTTTATTTTTAAGTGTTAATTGCTACACTTAAGCTGAATTAAATATTTATATAAAATACAGTGAAAAAATTAAACGCCCATCCGACCCAGCCAGGAATCGAACCTGGGTCTTCCGCAATCCGGGCGGCTGCACTGACCATTATGCTGCATGTCCATCGGTTGCAAATACCTTTGGATCGATGTCACTAATTTCGCTCTAAAGCATTTCAAAAAATTAAAAAGCAGTGACAAAATTCAGCGCTTACGTCAGCCTTCCCGGTAGCATAATGGTCAGTGCAGCCGCCCGGATTGCGGAAGACCCAGGTTCATTTCCTGGCTGGGTCGGGTGGGCGTTTAATTTTTTCACTGTATTTTATATAAATATATAAGGGTTGTATCGATCACCAAACTAACCTAACCTAACCCACAAAAATACTAAGTTAGCACCTAAAATACAAAGTTAGCACCTAAACTACTATTTAGATGCTAACTTAGCATTTTAGGTGCTAGCCTACTATTTTTTTGTGGATCAATTTATTATTTCTCAATATATAATAGCGAAATTGTTTAGAATACTTACCACTCTTTGAACTGAAAACAGTTAACTTTCTTTATGTTCTTCGTATTATTAGCTTTAATAAATTACCTAGTAGGTATGTTTATTAATTTTGTAGTCACAATAGTATATTTTATTGTCTAGAAAAAATTTACCTATTACCTACCTACCTACATATAAGTACCACGATCCAAATGAAATATTCAACTTGACAGCTGATGCTGACTGTGTGCCAAACAGTCCGAATGAATCACAAATTCACAATGAGACGGTTACTTATTTTAAATTATGTCCAATGAAGACGTCATAGACAAAGGGCGATTTTCTTTATTTAAATTTAGTTCTATTTGGCTCTATTAGATGGTGTTGCGTTGTGTTACTATTTTATTGTTTTGGGTTTTTGGTCGAACTAGTGGTCGCCCAGTGGTCGAAATTCGACCGTAATTTTATTAAGGCTGCACGGATTGTATCCTAAGCAATGAAAAATTAAAAAAGATTGAATGTGAGTTTGGATTGGCATTGACAGATGTCGCCCGCATTAAAGACAAACAATACGTGTGTGTCAAATACATGGTAGTGTGTGTAATGTTGTTTTTGTTGATTTAATGCATTTTTTATGCATAATTAAAAAAAAAATTAACATTCGGATAACCTTCTCCATATAAACTATAAGTGTGCGAAATTCCATACTCCTCCGTCCGCGCAATTTTCGTAAAAAGGGGTACAAAGTTTTTGCTTCACGTATTAGGTAATATATACATAGATAAAGCACGACGACGCGACGGGGATGGTCCCAATAAAAATATTGAATGAGTCATGTCTTGTGAATGAAGACGTATTTATTTAAAGTAACTGAAAAATTGTCTCGTGCTTTTTTAGTTTAGTTCCAGTCCATTCTAATAGATGGCGCCACACGGTAGCTCCAAATCTTTATGCTGTTTTTACATACAATGTTGTAGAGTTGTTTGAATAAAGGTTCTAATAATTGTAATGAAATATTCAATCGTTATCATTAATCTATTAACATCCCACTGCTGGGTTAGACTTATCCTACTTGATCGGTAACACATTGGATTCTACCACGTACTAGGCTGGCTCAAAGCGTAGATACTGCGCCAATTCTCCTATATTAAAACGTCCTCAATGATTTTGGCAGTCTTTAACTGACTCATTCAATCATAGGTATCTGACGTAGCAGAGATTAATTAAGAGTTTTAAATAAGCATAAAATAAAAAGTTTTTTTTTGAGAGTTGGTTGATTACCTCACATGGCATTTTCAGCTCCACCGGGCTTTTTTGGGGGCGGCGAGAAACTTAAAGGGTTCCTCAAGCTGTGTGAAACGAATCACCTTCGGAGGTTTTCTAGAGGGAACGGCATCACGCACTAGTGCGCGTCCCCGTGATTACTAGATTCTCCGAGGGGTTCGGATCGGAAACAAAACGTACTACCACAAAATACGTAGTTGTTTCGCCGTCAGTGTAAAGGTTTATCAAGCAAGACTCTCAAGTTCAGTGTTTTGCTTACGTATAGGTAGTTGTAATGTTCGTAAAACCTATAATGCTGACCAATAAAAAGTATCGTGTTCATCGTGAATTCATGAATCGCGTCCATGTCGCGTCACGCGCGCGTCATAGTACCTACGTAGTGTGACCACAGAGTACGTAGTAACTATTATGTAATCTGTGACAAGAGTGCCTAGGAGTTTTGTTTACTATCCGTGTGTATTCATTTGATTACGTTTACGAAAAAGAAAATTAGTATGGCATTGAAGTAGCGCCACCTGGCGGCATACGAGAATAGTTAACATTTTGCCATGCAAATTCTCGTTTACGTAAACGTTAACGATTGGCGAATGAAACTCGCATTTGGCATCGGTATTTTTGTACGAGTCATCTTGTGATTCCCCGCTATTTAGTATGTGCATAACGTCATAGCACCACCGCAGACACTTAGCACTTTTAGCATCGGTGATCGGCGATTTTGCAAATGTATCGATGCTGAATCACGTTTTGGCGACTCTCTGCGTTCGATCGCAGTAAAATCGGGAGATTCTTATCGATGCAGCATCGCGATTTCGCGACTTCATGCGTTCGGTTCGGACGCGGTGTCGGAATCGCGCGTTTTAGCGACTGCTCCGATGCTGGATCGGCAACTCGATGCAAATCGATGCGACCGGGCATCCGAATGTGTGCGGAGTGTAACGTTCAGAAGCTGTCGAGCTTCCGAAAAGCGACTCAATCGCCGCATTTGGCGTTTTTAAGTGTGCGGTGTGGAATGTGTGGTCGCTGCGTTCAGCTTCTAAAAAGCGGCTGAATCGCCGATCGCCGATGCTAAAAGTAGCATGTCTATGGTAGCTCTAAAATATACCGGTCCTTAGTATGATAAAATGTTGTTATAATAAATTTTTTGCATATTATTATTACGCTTCGAAAACGGCAAAGCATTGGGTGGGTTTATTTCCAAGTCTGTCAAAGTTTGTTATAAATATTTCAATGCCTATTGCTGTTTTTTTTTGTTTGACGACCTCCGTAGCAGAGTGGCTTGTCCGCCGGAATTTGAGCGGCGCGATGCAGGTCCCGGGTTCGATACCCGGTCGGGTCAATGTCGAAGTGCCCAACATTGAATCATAGTGCATAATGTTCCTTAACCCAAAAGCCAAAGCGCTTCAGAATCTATCCGAGGAGTACCTATTGAGAAAAAAATAATCTATTGTATAAGTTTTACATTAACGAAAAATAATAACAAACTGCTTATTTTTAAAATAATAGAAGGTATATTGTGTATTAAAAAGGTTATTTAGAATTCGGAAGGCACGCAAAGCCGTTGGTCCCGGCTGCATTAGCAGTCGTTAACAACCACCAATCCGCACTGGGCCCGCGTGGTGGTTTACGGCGCGATTTCGCTGTGGTATTTCCATTTATGAGGAAAGCTCGTGCCCCAGCAGTGGGGACATAAAATGAGTTGATGATGATGATTGAAAATTGCGACAACCGTAAACTGTTTTGGAGGCCAAGATTCACTTTGGGTCGCTGTGCCATTCTAGTTAGTTTTTTTTAGTAAACTGTTGCTGCATGCAACTGGCAACATTGAACGATTATTTTTAAAAAGAGACTTCTTGGCGGGAAAGTGAAGTCATGTCTGCGGTTTTGTTTATTTGCTAATATTTGTGTTATGTCGAATATTAATGTGAAATAATGGTGGATTATTAACCGTTAAGTGTTCGTGAGTGTGCATGAGTGTTGGCAAATGAAACAAAAGAATGCAACGTCTCTTTTCAAATTCTCTCAAGAAGTCCGCCCGAGTACTTAGTAAAGCCCCACATCTTTACTGAGATACTCGAGGGTTGGGGGGTATATCATTTCTCACTTCTCATTTCTATTTTTATTCATCATCATCATACAGAAGATTAAAGGGATTATAAAAGTTTTCTACTGAAGAAACTTTTAAAAGTTGATAGTTCCTTCAACTAATGTTGTTCTGTCTATGAAACGCCTTATAAACAATAGCACGCATGGAGAAATTAGGTCTGGCATGGGTCTGCCTATATTCGCGGTGGCGCGCATGGACGGGTTCCCGGCCTTAATGAGGAAGCGAGTGGCTTCCCTGCTCCATCGAGTGCGCGGCAGCACCAACAGCATTCTAAGAGTTCTGGCTGGTCGAGTCGACTGCCCTATGCTGAAGCATTGGATCCGCCTTCATGTTCTTTGTGCATGAAGTACCGGATCTAGAGTAATTATGTTGCCTTATATTCCATCTTACTAACATAGTCCTTAAGTGCATTGTTACTAACAAATTCTATGGACATAATATGTCTGAATTAAATAAATAAATAAATAAAATATTTACCACGCCCCGTTTTAACGAGGATTATAAAGGGCTGTTTTAAGCGTTAGCTGTTGGCCTTAAACGAGGCCCTAAAAGCGTCACCGAACTTTTTTGGGGACGAGTTTAAAGGGTTCTTCAAGCTGTGTGATCGAAATACCGTCGTAGGGATTTTAGAGGAAATGGCATCTGTGTCCCCGTTTCTCACTAGATTCTTTGAGGGTCTGGATGGCAGCGGAACGACTCGAGGGTGCCTCTAAAGGCTAAGACCTCGGCTCAGGTTGACTGGGTCAGGGCAACTTTAAGTAAACTTGGCGTTAGTGACCTCGACGCCAGATTTAGCATAATCAAAGTAGGTTTTACTAATATGCGTGCACCTTGGGATCCTTGTCTATTGTGAGTTATCATATCAATCACAAACAAAAAGGTTATACACTTGCGAAGTGATGTCAAAACTCAATAGCTCAATAACATTTACATAAATGCCAGCTGGTTCAACAAAAAACATCTGTCAGCGCCAGCGAATCGAAAAACATGTTATTTTCATTTGTTCAATTTTGTAAAGCTGTTTGTCTGACCTGACGTCACCATTCAAACAATTGCTTTTATGTATTTACAGTGAACATGTTATTTTTTTTTACCTAGATACACAGTGATTAACTAATTCATTGTTATCATTGTCAAACGCCTTTGTGGCAAACTATTCGGCTCGTTACTCGAAGGTTCCTAGTTAGTTAGTTAGGTCGGGCAAAATGTGTTTCGGATTTTTCGACATAGCCCATTTGTGGGCCCGTTGGTCCCAACTGCATTAGCAGTCGTTAACAACCACCAATCCGCACTGGGCCCGCGTGGTGGTTTATGGCCATCCATAGGGAAGGCTAGTGTCGCAACAGTGGGGACGCAGAAATGAGCTTGTGGTGATAAATAATATGGGAACAGTGTACTATGATGTCATTATTATGAGCCCATAGTTTGTGATCGATCACCAACCCGCATTTATAGCAAGCGTGGTGAATAAGTCTTTACCCATCAATTGTAGCGATGACTTGATTTCAATGATGAAGGCCTTTGCCCAGCTGTGGGACAGTTATAGGCTATTATTTTTGGGTGTCGGAAACTGTGTCGAACACCTGGTATCAAAAACTGGTATAAATACTGGTATAATAATAATAACACGTGAAAAATAACTAAAAGTATTTGTTTTTTTTTTTATTTTGAGTTCGTCCGAAACTAAAAATAGCACTTAAAAACACGATAATTTTAGTAAACTTCATTAATACTTAGTTTTCAGTTATCTAGAATGCTCACCGTCCTTTAAATATGAATGAGTAACTTTTTTTGCGTCTTTTGCACGATTAAAAAATAATGACTGGATGATAGCCAGATCTATAATTTGACTTTGTTTTTCTTAAACAATTTTTTACTTTTACGATAGTACTGTAGTGGTACTGTATGACATTGTGGAAATTGCAACTGTTACCTGATGCAAATTTGTTAACGTATATTTTTTATTTTGTGTTTTTTTTTTTTTTTTTTACATGTTGTGGTTGTCTTTTTTGTGTTTATTGTAATGGAAAGTGTCCTGCGTCAAAAATATTGGAAAATGCCCTATCATAATAGGGCATTTTCCAATATTTTTGACGCTGTAAGGGAGAAAAGAGCTGGACACTTGCTGAGTTTCTTGCCGGTTCTTCTCAGTACAAGATCTCCCGCCCAGAGTAGACTTACGAACCGTTGGCATAGTGACATTCATAAGAGCTACTTGTAGCCTAAACTGAATAAATGTTTTTGAATTTTGAATTTTGAATATATATCACTATCTGACTGGCGGACTTGACAGTTAACGTTTCCATGACAACAAAATAAACAAATCATTCGTCCGCTTAAGAACACCCGTATCCCATGATGAACCCCTATAGCAGCGCCACCTACCGGGTCCAATTGTAAATAAACCATTCTCGAATTCACTTGAACAAACACAGAAAAATTCATCCAAATCATTCCAGCCGTTTAGAAGGAGTTCAATAACGTACACACGCACAGAAGATTTTTATATATAAAGATGTACAAAGATATCACAATGCTATTTAAAGTAATATGATAAAATTTTACTAGTCGTGGGTTTGATTCCCAAGCTTCCTGAGGCTAGTTGATTTTTCCTAGTAAAATTTTATCTTAATAGTGTAACTATATGAAACTTATTGTTTTATATTGGCGTTTTCATCCTAATTCCTAGGTACCATTGTATATTATGATAAAAACTCAAGTTTTGGGTACTATTAATTGTTCTGTGGTTTTGGTTTAAAATTATTATAATCTTTATTTTTTAACGTTGAGTAAAGACACCTAACCAAACCTACCAATATGTTTTTCGTATTTCCTTCATCACAAGACATTGGCGTATTTGCATGTGAAAACAGGTTTTTAAAATAAATAATTTTAGTTCGCTTTTACTAAATTTAATTTTTAATAAGTGGCAACACTGTCACGCGTCGCAACAAGCGCGCTGTCAAGTCGCAGGTGAACCAAAATGGACGGCGGAGAGTACGTAACAAATCCATAATTTGATATCAAATACCGTTCCGAAATATCTGCTATTTCGTACTGTGTGGTGTTTATGATAATTTGGCATTCGAATTTTTAGTTTTCAATTTTAATTTGCGTTACCGGTGTTCTTTTAGTGATATTGTGGAAGACAGAAATACGAACTAGCTCTATATGGCACTATTTTGAGGTTCTAAGTGAGAAAGAGCGGACTGCGGAATGTAAACAGTGCCGTGAACCATTTTCGTTTCGCACTAGTATTACCAATTTAAGGAAGCATTTGGAAAGGAAACATTGTAACGAAATGATAACTAAACAGTCTGACGACGATGAGAAGGATCAAATGATTATGGAAGAGGTTTATTTGGAAGACGAAGGGTGAGTATTGTTGCCAATTTATTTCTTATTTGCCGGAACAGAATAGAAGAACAGATATTTGAAAGTAGTGACACACTAAACTTCAAATATAATATATCAAGAAGTACTATTTACAATCTTTATTTTAGCTCGACACAATTCTTAATAGGTTAAATTTGGTTAGTAGCAATGACAAGGTCAATAACTAAGTAATCTTTGCTCACCACAAAATGATCAATAAATTAGAATGAATTGAATAAGCCAAAGTTGTTTGTACTTTGGTAGAGATATGACTTTCAAACTGAGTTTCTAAAGTAAACATAGTAGGTAGTAAAAGCCTTTGAAGCTGAAGTTAAGTTTTGTTGTTGATAATACATAGCAACACACAGTCTTAAAAGTACTTTAAATTGTTTACTACACAGCGGTAGCAACATTTCCCTGCTTGAATAAACAAATAGCATAGTTCTCTAGATAGAATAAAAATAAGAATTATTATTTGTTTCTCCTTTGTGGTTTAGTAGTAGGTAAACCACCGATTTAGACCCAGAGGTCCCGGGTTTGATTCCCAGAAGAGGGAATGGTTGTTTGGTTGTTGGTACAGCTTGTCCACCTGGCTAGCTACCACCATGTAAATATGTCGCCATAACATCAATGTTTGTAGCATTGTTGTGTTCTGGCAGCTAGAGTTAACTTTGACACAACAATGCTACAAACATATTTAGACAAGATAGTGGTAGCTAGCCAGGCGGGCAAACAAGCCAGTAGCTCAGTAGTTGAGGTACCTGGGTGAAATGCACTTCCACCTTAAGCCTTATTATCACTGAACATCAGGTGAGATAAGTGCAAAGTGCTTACTTGTAATATAAAAAAAAATTAGGTTTGGCCATAATTAGATTACAATTTATAAAATTTTTCATCCATACAATAATAATAATAATAAAAACTATTTATTTGTTCAAAATTACAAGTCTTACAACTAACTTAAAACTAATAATATTGAACAAAATGGTAATGTGGCTCAGCATCAAACAGCTGAATCGACAGCTGTAGCTGATATTCTGCCACAACCTAGCGTGAGTTTTTATATGTTTCTAAGAAAATGTGACAACAGTTAAGTTAAATGACAACAATTTTATAACAATTTTAGGTAGAAATAATTAAATCGCATCTTCCCTACTACATTTTATTACAATTATAATTTAAACATTATCCTAGCCGCTTCGTTTTGTTTTTCTATTTTAAATTTAAATTTAAATCAGTTCAGTGGTTTTTGAGTTTATTTGTTGCAAACATACATACATACAAAGGTTTCCTCTTTATAATATTAGTATAGATGAGGACATGTTTAAAATGTGACTTTGCAAGATTATTACTAGAACACGCAAACAACTACTAAAAATTTATCTGTTCTTCTAAACTGTAGGCTTCTCACTCCAAGCCGTTGAATACAAGTCTACTTTCAGCTTAGCTGAAGTATCGACTGATAAACGGAAGATACTCCGCAATGGTGCATGGGAATACTTTGAGGTGATCGATGAGGAACAGCGCTCTGCTCGCTGCCGACTGTGTAATGAGGATTTCTCCTATCGCACCACGTCTACCAACCTAAACAAGCATCTGATGAGGAAGCACTGTATCACCTTGAAAGTTAGCGAAGATGAGAATGGTCAGGATGACGAAAAAAAGTTAGTTGACTTTTTTTTACTATTTTGAATTTCGTATTCACAATGTTATACAATATACAAAGTGTAACACAAAGGTGTGGTCAAAATAAAAAAATCCAAAGTGTATCCAACCATTAATTAATTATTAACTTTAATTTGTTATGCAATGGTTCTTATCTTATCTTATTTATCTTATCTTATCTTAAAAACACAAAGGTTGAAAAAAATTCCACGAGCAGGATTTGAACCTGCACCCTTCTGACATTCCGGGTCAGGTGCTCTTCCAATTGAGCTATCGTGGTTCTAACCAGCCCGCCGAAATTATTCAAAGTTTTTTTTACTTTGAAAGCCAAAGGCGCCCATTCAATGTCAACAAAGTAATTTTTTCAACATTCCCCATTGGTCCCGGCTGTATTAGCAGTCGTTAACAACCACCAATCCGCACTGGGCCCGCGTGGTGGTTTATGGCCCGTTCTCCATATCCATCCTTAGGGAAGGCTCGTGCACTGGCAGTTGGGACATGAAATGAGCTGATGATGATGATGATTTGGTAATGAGTTCTTCAATAGTTGAGGGTGGCGTTTACTGTTAGAAACAAGATAGCCCGATTTGGAGAATCTAATAGGCAACTGAGAAACGCTTGGTTTGCGTGGAATCGCTCCGAGCGTTGGATTTCCAAACATTGTAAAATCCTTTAATTTCGAGTGATGGAGTGGCGCCAAGGATTGCCCTTAATCATCAAGAAAGGTCGTCACAGACAACCGTTTGTTCCAGCACATCGGAACGCTGGAGATCTAACAGGAACAGCATATCTTGGGAGTATTTCACCATCTCGGACCCTGTGAAACGCGTAGCCACATGCAAGCTTTGCAGTATCGAGTGTTCTTATTGGACTTCAGTTTCCAATCTGATGAAGCATGTGCGCAGGAAACATGCTGGCGAGACGTACCCAGGGGATGAGTACGATTCGGATGAGAAGGCGGATGTCTCGTGAGTCTTAACCCATTAATAAGTATACCGTATCCCTTAATTGGCTAATGATAAATTATAAATTATGAATTGACGACAAAATTATTAAATTTTAATCTTAGACAGGTTTATCATAATCCTTTATTTTATAATTATTTGTTTAAACTTTTTTTATTACGTTACATCTGCTAACTCTTTACAACTCTTAGTAAAATAATATTGCCAACAGAGTTTCTTCACAGTTGGCTGCTCTCATCCTCCTACGCAACGTTAAACATACATACACTCACACACCCACACACACACCCACACACACACCCACACACACACCCACACATACACCCACACACATACGTTCACTAACACCTTACACTCACTTTACCTACACTAACACGCACGAATTTTTGGTATCATTTAGCTCGGCTGGATTAGATTAATTTAGTCTCTAGTTATGTTTAGCTCGACTTGTTTATTTCCTTATTTATTACCTGTCTTAATTAACTCTGTATCCTTTCTGCGGGTGGGGCCTGGTGACCTGTGGTATAGGTTTGTTATAAACCCATTTCAGGCACCAGTCCTTCACAATTTTAGGTTACTTGTATTATAACACCCTATACAAATTTGTAATGTTTGTGAAGGATTAATAAAGAAATATTTATTATTATTATTATTATTATTAAATGCACGATTTTTTGTTTGTCATAAAAAGCTTTTTTAATGGACACTGATTCCAACACTTCGAAAAAAATACAAAAATTTTTTGGTACACCACTTTTTTTTAGTAAACAAATTACGAAAAATCTTTAAAAATGCTCTCCCTCATAATTTATTTTCATTTTGTTTACTTCATATTATTTTTTCCGCCGCGACAGCGGCTGGCGAGTGCCAGACAGAAGCGACTAGGGCGTTTCTCACATTAATATACTTACATCACTTTACAATGGAAATTATGTTTAGGGATAAAAGCGTTATGAAAAACAACAGTAGGAGTTTAAATATATTTACATTAGTGATATTATTAATTACAATTTTCGGAAACATGAGTGTTATGAACATCGTCTGTAGTACTACAAATTGTATGAATAAAAACTTGAGTAAGAAAATTTTTAGGAAGAGTGATCATTCAGATTACAAATCGCCAGGAATAACAATTTCGGGTAAAAAACTTTAGGTGAGCCAATGTGGACCCCTCGGTTGCATTAGCAGTCGTTAACAATCACAAAGCCGCACTGAGCCCGCGTGATGGTTTAAGAGCCCGTTCTTCCTATCCATCTATAGAGAATGCTCTTCCCCCAGCAGTGGGAACATAAAATGATCTGATGATGATGCTGATTGTTTTCCAGCTCACCAAAGCGTCGGAAATCGAATCACAACAGCATATCTTGGGAGTATTTCACAATCAAAGACCCTGAGAAGCGTGTGGCTACTTGCAAGCTATGCGATATAGAGTGCTCGTACTGGAGTTCTGTCTCGAATCTGATGAAGCATGTGCGAAGGAAACATGCTGGCGAGACGTACCCAGGGGATGATTACGAGTCGGATGAGAAGCCGGATGTCGCGTGAGTCTTACCTTTAGATTTAGACTGTGTGCTCTGAAAAACTCTTTGATATCGTCCCACCTTCTCCCTTCCTTCATAGGAGTACGCGGGCTGCTCTGCTGCTCTCCGGATAGGTTTGCCAACTTTTATTAGAAAAAATAGAGTATATCTGATTTCAAAGGAGGTAAATAAAGAGTAGGGACTTACAAAAAAGAGTATCATTTATTTTATATTTTTAAAAAGGTATTTTTTTTGTACATTTTGCAGCACATAACAGTTTTTCATCGTTTTTAAAAGAATTGCATGAGTCCAAACATTCTAACTCTAAATTTATATGGATCAACAGCTCTTTTGGACTTTTTTGGTTCTGATAATGAGTTTGCATAATATTACATGAAAACATTGTGTAAAAAAGAGTATTTTAGCATACTCTATTAGTGTTATACATTATAGAGTACGGCTACATGATATAGAGTACGAAACTCTATTTTAGAGTACGGTTGGCAACCCTACTCCGGAGTTACCACGCTGTACTGTCTCGATTTTTCCATCGCACACAAAGTTTAAAAGATAGAAAGAAATGTAATTTATTCATTTGCCAATTATTTCTAAAACTAAGAACTGTCTTCTTCCTTTCTTCCTTCCTTTCAGCATAGTGATAGCATAGCGTTTTATGAATAATGTGATTATTGTAAGTTGTAGTGTTTAAGCATCATTACTTTTATAAATGTTTTTTTTTGTTATCATACTAAGCTAGTTGTGTACATTTATATTGGCCTTGGCTGTTTATGTACCGATTAAAATAAAATAAAATAAAATAAAATAGTGATGTCCACAGCTGGAAGTATACCTCTCCAATTTTCCTCCACTTGTGTGGTCTATGGTCTTTCTAATCCAGGTCGGGCCTGCTGACATTTTAAACTAAAACTAATTAAATAACATTAAAATTTACATAGTTTGCTATGATTATGCCAAGGCGCCGGGGGTCGACCGCCTAACTCTCGCTATCGATCGCTTTGAAGGCGAGGCGAGGAGGAGGCGTCATCTTGTCATTTCGAAAGCAATATGAAAGCTATAGGCTATAGCTTTCGATATTATTCGATTTTATATTTCGATATTATATTAGAAAGCGAGGCGAGGGTCTCGCTTTCAAAGCGATCGAAAGCGAGAGTGTTAGGCGTTAGGGGGCTGGTTTGGTTTGGTGACTCGTTCCTTTGTAGCAGCTCGAAAAGACGGGTTAGTCTACCAGCATATGTTTTCCCTCCTACCTATGATATGGTGTCCTTCAAAGGAGACGTGGAAATGTAAGAGAAAGGTTAACCTACTGCTGGATGCAGACTTTTCCACTTGAGTATTAGTATGTGAAGAGATCGGTCCATAATCCACTCGTCATCGTCACTTCAAATCAAAGATCTTTTGTTAAATTAGAGATCTCGATTCAACAAAGACTTAAGTTAAGTTTCAATGTAATAAGTGTTAATAAACACTTATGGAAGTATTTATATTCGAAATAAAATTTATTATTATTATTATTCTCTTTATTTAATATAAGTACTTACATCTTAAGATTTTTTTTTACAATATTTTATATAAAAACATATTTACAATATAAAATATTATAAAAAACTTAACCTAGGTTGCCACCGGGGCAGCGGGGATAGACCCAAGCTATCGGTGGCTAACCACCGATAGCTTGGGTCTATCCCCGCTATTCCTCAATCTGCAGCCCTAAGGCTGCAGAGTGAGGAACCTCCTGGTAATACGTGCCGTGTTAAGGAGTATTGCCTTTTGCATCTGACCCTTGACCCAACCTTTCAGCGAGAGGTGTTGATCGAGGCTCTTGGCTAAAAGACCGTTTACCGAAACGACTATCGGTACAATAATGGGTGAATCCACATTCCACATGGCGGTAACCTCGTGAGCCAAGTCAAGGTACTTACTGAGCTTGTCCTTCTCGGTTTTCACGAGGTTCTCATCATGAGGTATGGTGATATCAACCAGTATTGCTCGGCGCTGAAATTTATGAGTCTGTCACTTTAATTAAATAAATATTCTATTATATTATTATTATTGTCTTCCGAAAGATGCTCGATAGCGCAGTGGTAAACACGCTCGATCTGGCATTTTTCGTAAAGGCCGGTCATAAGATGGGTGATCGCCCGTGCTTCGAAAAGCACGTAAAGCCGTCGGTCCCGGCTGCATCAGCAGTCGAAAACCGTACTAAGCCAGTCGTGGTGGTTTATAATAATAATAATATTTAATAATTTCTGCAACGCATCTGCGATTCCTCTGGTTTTGCGTGTCCATGGGCGGCGGTGATTGCTTCCCATCAGGTGACCCGCCTGCTCGTTTGCCTCCTTCTAATATATATAGTAATATCTTTATTTTCAGACCATTGATCAATGTTGTTAGTAAACTTAAAAGCTATGTTAGTAGAGAGAACACATAAAACAAAAAATCTTAATTTAAATATTTTTTGGATCCACGCATATGCATTTGGACCCAATGCTTGACTATAGGACAGTTAGGCCTATTCTTCACAACAATCAGGATGCCAGGATACCAGGATATTTAAGGCGTTCTGTCAGACTTTTTATTCCTGCACCTTGTGGTGCGTCAGCATCAGCATTCCAAATGCATTATTGTACTGTACGCGGAGCGCATTGACAGTCTTCCGCTTATAGTCGCACCACAGGCTGCAGGTATAAAAGGTCTGACAGAACGCCTTAAATATGGTATTCTTCCTGTGGTGTTTTCATCCATAGGAAAGGCCCTTTCTCCATGTGATGATTGTCTTCCAGCCCATCGAATGGACGCAGATCGAACCAAAACAGCATATCTTGGGAGTATTTTAACATCAAAGATCCTGAGAGGAGGATTGCTACTTGCAAACTGTGTGACTGTGAGCGCTCGTACGCGGGATCAGTGTCTAATCTTATGAAGCACGTGCGCAGGAGTCACGGCGTGGGTCCCGATAGGAAGTATGATGACTCGGATGAGAAGATGGAGGAGACGTAAGTTGTAGATTATGTAGTTTGTAAACTCGGTCTTCTGGAGTAGTCTTTCGACCGATCCGACTCGAATCTCTCGGATAATCTAGTAGGGCACGGGGACAATAGTGCGTGATGCCGTTCTCTCTAGAAAACCTGTGAAGGTGCTTCGTTTCACACGGCTTGAGGACCCGCCCGATCCTCTAAATGTCACTACACATTTACAGAATACACCAAACATGCACACTAGCTTAGGTCCAAGACACCGTACTCTTAGAACAAGGGTACGAAGAACCGGTTCACACGCGCTCTATACCAGGTACAGACATGTACCTGGGCGCTTCTCTCCTCTTCCACGGCCCGGTCTACCCGAGCCGAGGTCCGAGCCTTTAGAGGCGCCCTCGGGTGGTTCCGCCCCCCGATCCGATCCGAACTCTTCGGAGAATCTAGTAGGGCACGGGGACGCGCACTAGTGCGCGATGCCGTTCTCTCTAGAAAACCTCCAAAGGTGATTCGTTTCACACGGCTTAAGGGACCCTTTACGTTCCTCGCCGCCCCCAAAAAAGCCCGGTGAAGCTGAAAATGCCGTCTGCAGCAATCAGCAAACTCTCTCAAAAAAAAAAAAACGGCTTGAGGAACCCTTTAAGTTTCTCGCCGCCCCCCAAAAAAGCCTTGAAAATGGTGTCTGAGGCAATCAGCGAACTCTCCAAAAAACAAAAGTTTTTTTGATTCGATTGGTTTGAGAGTCTGCCTAGCTGCCATCCCACATACAATTTTATCCGGTACGCATGCATTAGTTCGTTCAAGGAGACGTAGAACATGAGGTGATGGTTCAATCACCATCCCCATTGGGAAGGTAAAAGAGCTTACTGGTACTAGATGTAAATTTGATAAATTTATATTCTTTTTAATTCGTACCGGAATTCGCAGTGTGGGCGAGCCTCCAACAAGGTCGACCGACGATCTGGAGGTCGCGGGAAGCCGCTGAATGTTAGCACCACAAAGCCGGTCGTTGTGGAGATCCTTGAGGGAGGCCTATGTCCAGCAGTGGACGTCTTTGGCTGAGATGATGATGATACATGGTTTTTGTTGGTGTATTTTAAATTTTGTGTGTTTAATTGTAAACGATAAGAAAAGAATAATCTTTGCTGAGTTTTTTGCCGGTTCTTCTTAGTCCTACAAGGTCTCCCGCCATTATGTTTATGGTTATATACAATATGTAAAAAAAACCCTGTCCGCTCGCAAATGGGTACATAGGTATACCTTCAAATAACAATAACAAAAAAAATAATAAACAATTATTATTCATGAAAAATAAAAGAGTTGTCGTAATTTAAAACGCATGTTTTTTGTATCGAAATTGCTCAAATACCTCAATATCTAGCTAATATTATAAATGTGACTACACTTAACATCAATGGCGGCGGCGCCAAAGGTCCTACCTACCGAAGTGCCGACAAAAGTGTATTGCCATGTAAAAATTGTCATTTACCAAAATTTTTATCGGGGTAATTTTTTTTCACTTATTTTTTAAAAATTATTACGTAAATAAAACTTAATCTCGATACCTAATAACACCTTAACGGATCGGACAGGGTTTTTTTTACAAATTGTATAGTGTTGCGAACAAATTACAATTTGAAAGTGTTAAAAAAATTCCACGGGCGGGAATCGAACCTTCACCCTATGACATGTCGGGTCAGGTGCACTACCAACTATGCTATCATAGCACGTAAGTCTACCGCCTTGTGTAGACTTACGAACCGAGGGCATAATGACATTAATAAATCTCAAATTAATATAACCTAAACGAAATCAAACCTATTTGAATGTCGACCTTTTTTTAGGAGTTTTTCGAATTTTAATTAGCGCCTCTTCCGTAGGTCGAACCCGAAAGTGCGTTCCTCCATCTGGTTGTACTTCAAATGCATTAACAAGAAGTCTGGCAAATCTGTGTGCCTGATATGCAAGAAGAAACTTAGCCATAGGTCCTCCATCACCAACCTGAAGAGGCACTTGCATAGGAAGCATCCGCAGATAGAGCTGGGAGACACCAGCGCTGACGTGAGTTACAGGGATCCTAGAGTAGATTCTTCGGCACCCAACGTTTCTGTAGGGAAGACAGAAAGGTTTTCTCAAATCAGTTATTTATTCCCATTTAAATAGGGTATTTGACTACAATGAAAATATAGATTTATGCAATTTATCCAGCACTTTAAAATAAGTATAATTTTTATAAAAAATCATTTATAAAACGATAATTTTTTTATGATTGACCACGTGATCGAAAACGCACGGGATTGGTCACGTGATGTCGTGACGTCATTTGCAAGCAAATCAAAGATGTCACTCGAAGTTTTGTACGGTGTGTGATTTGACAGCTGACAGTTTGTTTACATGCAACTGACGTCACGTGACCTGCATGCATCGTTTTGGCGGCTATTTTATTCTTTTCAATTTTAATGACGATTTTCATAAAAAGTAAAGAAATTCACAACGAATTAATCAAATTGCAAATGTATTATGCTATAATGAACCATTAGACATTAGATTTTTTCTAAAACTTATCAAATACCCTATTGGTTGTCATTTGTCAGTTGTCATTTCTTGTATATGGGCCTACTATGTAATTTAACAAATATACATTGTTTGTTGCCCGAAATAAAGCTAACGACCCGAGCAATGGAAACTGTGAGTTGTGCTCTTCGTACGACATGAAGTGATCGCGTTTGACAACTCCTCCGATCCGATAAGAACCCCTCGGAGAATCTAGTAGGGCACGGGGACACGCACTAGTGCGTGGTGCCGTTCCTCTAGAAAACCTCTGACGGTGCTTCGTTTTACACGGCTTGAGGAACCCTCTAAGTTTCTCGCCGTCCCCAAAAAAGTATGATGACACTGAAAATGCCAACTGCAATCGGCAAACTCTCTCAAAAAGAAAAGTTACAAATAGCTTGTATTATGGCGCAGTGGTTAACGCGCCCGTTCTGCGAGTGCTGAGGTTAAAAGCAACTTTCGCAAAGGCCGGTCATCGGATGGGTGACCGAAAATGTATCATCTCGAGCTCCTCCGTGCTTCGGAAGGCACGTAAAGCTGTTGGTCCCGGCTGCATTAGCAGTCGTTAATAACCAACGCCCCGCACTGGGCCCGCGTGGTGGTTTATGGTCCGTTCTCCCTATCCATCCGAAAGGAAGGCCCGTGCCCCAGCATTGGGGACATAATATGAGCTGATGATGATCCCTTTGTTGGGCAAAAGCCTCCTTCCAATTTTAGCGCTCCACATGGTTTTGCCGTAATTTTATTAATAATTTAATTAATAATTTTTTATATTGTTTTCTAAAGTTTACGCGAACACTACACATTTAAATGAAACAACTTTTGTGGTCACTTCCGTGGTCACAGGGAGACAGGTGTTGGTCGTTTCATAATTAGTTAGTAGTGGTCAAATGAGGGTATACAAGCTACTAACTAATTATGAGACGACCAACACCTCAGTCTCCCTGTGACCTAGGACCCTGCAAAGACTTCGAAACGTCAGGATAAACATTAAAAAGTAATGTGTAAAATAAACGCGAGTAGATCCGTAAAAGTTGTTTCATTTAAATCATAATATTTTCTTTATTTAATTGTCGAATTTGGTCAAATTGTGTACATTGTTTGAGGTTGCATCCCAGTTCAATATTTTCGATATTAATTCTTGTGATGTATTTTTGGATATGTCATGTGACCTGTTAATGTACCTAAGTAAATAAATAATTAAATGTAGGTATATTTTTACAGAGCAAGAAGATGCTTATATCCACCGATGGTCAGTTATATGAAATTGATGAGAATACGAATGACGATGCTGCTGAAATAGAAGACGATACGGACCAGGTAATACTGGAATATAGTTATTTTTTTTTTTATTTATTTATTTATTGGGGTAACCAACAAAGCAATTACACAAAAACTTAAGGAGGTGCAGCGCGGAATTTGAAAATTTACGTGTTTTTAAGTCACTGGTGCTAGGCGCTGAATAGGTCTTATACATTAAAAGGACTAGTGTAGGTTAGCTTGATCCTTTCACAAGGTCATGGTTGTCTTGGAATTTGAAACAAATACCCAGAAACTGCATAAACATTACGTAAAATAATGATATCTAAAAACTTATTTCTTCAGAAACTTTGTAAATATAGCCCAAATGAAACAATGATCCGACATCAAAATGTTTGTATTGATATTCCGCAGGTCACTGTTGTCTTATTTTTCCATTAAAAAACGAATATGAAAATATTAAGACTTTTCTTATTTTTTACCCAAACGCCTATGATTTTACGAAAGTAAACATTGCTCTAATTAAATACTACTCTGTACAGATATGAGTGTGCGTGCGTATTCTTGTCATGCGCCGTTGTCACACCAATGCACAGTGTGGGATTTGGTATCATTTTCGGCCACCTTAGTTTTATGTTTTCATTTGATCCGTTATTATCAATTTGAGGATCAGGTAAAACTCCCAGAATTTTATCTTACATAGTTTCGGAGATATTTGAGAACTCGAGAAAAACCCATAGAAACCTGAAAAACGTAATTTCTCAGTTTATATATGTTTTTAAAAGTTTCCTAAATATACGTTTTATTGAGATAATCTTTAAGCACCATTATCATTCAATTAAAGTTGAAAATTACAGTCCTATACAACAAATATAATAATTTTTCTCAAGTATTGAACCATATTTAATTCTCGATAGTCACAGAATATTAGCGATTTATTTTTATGAAATCAATTAAGTATAATTAGAACTAACACCAAAAAAAAAACTGTATTAAAATAACGCATGATTGCCGATATTTATTTATTTTAATATTATAGGTAGGGTTGTCATCTAGTCTTTCAATAGTGTTCAGTAAGTACTGCATACGTTTTTAGTGGATGTTGTTCGACCAAATTCTGGGGCCAGCAATGACGGCAATACTGTTCGGACAGCATTATCAGATGGAAATCGCCAAACTATTGCAAACATTTTAGACATTGACGAATTGCTGGAGGACGATTTTCACACAATTTTGGTTGCTCTTTCGAGTGGTTTGCCGATAGATGTTGCAAAATTTCGAGTGTTTTGTGATTCCGTGGCTGAAAAATATGTAGAAAAATACAACTGGTGCTATATGTCAGTCACTGTACACAAAATACTCTTACATGGATGGCAAATCATTGAAGCGAGTCCTTTACCGAAAGGAATGCTGTCCGAGCAGGCAGGTGAATCCAGAAATATATCTGGCGATATGACCGAGAGCATCACACAAGAAAATTAGATAGAAAAACCACAATCCTCGACCTCTTTCGCCGTGCTCTCGAGTCTTAGGACCCCTACTTAACGAGTTTATCCCTAGAAAACCGTGCAAGTAAAAAAGCGATTACCTATTCCACATAAAGTTTTGTCACTTTTGAAAACAACAGAACCAACACCCAAGACCAGATTCAGGTTTTCCTATAAACTAGGAGACATGCTGAGCGGGCACCTGTTAGTGCCACTTATTTTTTGAATTTTTGATGTAATGATCTGTGTTGTGTCACTAATGAGTCACTTATTAACGAAGACACGGATCTAATTCTTTGCACAGATGAAGTCCTCATTCATTCTGATGATGAATGAAAATACTTATAATAACATTTAACTTCCGTTCACACAGCTCATTTAAAATATTTATTTATTATTTACTAGTTGTCGCCCGCGACTTCGTACCGCTTTGACAGTTTCCATCCTTGAGTTAAATATATACTACTCAAAACAAAATAAGGGCCACGAGGTATTTTGTCTGTACCATGAAAATAATAAAACCAATATTAATTTTTTTGTCTCCATAACGAAAACTAATGTTGTTTTTACCGTGTAGACCAATAAACTTATTCCAATAATAATGATTAAAAAGTTTATTTGCTTTTGAAAGAAAAAACACATTTAAGGTTAAAAATAAAAACAATGTAAAGTTACTGAAAACAAAAGAAAATACTCCATGCTCATCTTTTAGTAACGGGTATGCCCCCCTCGTTTCGTTACGCACTCCTGAAGCCTGGAGTGCATGCTCTCAATCAAATGCCTGACATTTTCCATTGGAATCTCTTCCCAGGCTCTTTTAATAGCGTTGATGAGTTGCTGTTGGTTGTGGATTTCCTGATCACCGTCTCTAACTCTTCGTTTCAACTGATCCCACATGTGCTCTATTGGATTTAAGTCCGGACTGTTCGCCGGCCACGGCAAGACTTGAATTTGAGACGCTTCCAGTACAAACCGAGTCGCTTGAGCCGTGTGTGCACGAGCATTGTCTTGCATCAAGATGAATCCAGGACCCGCTCGCTGGGCAAATGGGATCACATGTGGTCTGACGACTTCCTCAATATACCGCTGAGCAGTAACAGTACCCTCATTTAAAATAGCGAGCTCAGTTTTGCCGTGTAAGCTTATCCCGCCCCAAATCATTACATTTGGACCACCAAAACGATCGACTTCATGGATGCAGGCTTCTGAAAATCTCTCGCCGCGTCTTCTCCATACTCTAATACGCCGATCGTCGTTAAAAAATTTAACTTTGCATTCGTCTGTGAAGAGCACCATGCCCCATTGGTTTATGTCCCAGTCCAAATGTTGACGGGAAAATCTTAAACGATTTGCACGATGATTTCTGGTTAATGGAATACGGACAACTCGCCTTCTTGATGCCTGCTGGTCTTCATGCAATCGATTACGAATAGTTTGGTCACTGACACGAGTACCCGTTGTGAGCCGTAAACGATTTTGCAGCTTGCGGGCCGTCGTTGTGCGATCTCGGCGCGCACTTAATCGAATGTAACGATCCTCTTGAGCTGTTGTAATGCGAACTCTGCCCGAACCAGGTCTTCTTCTAACACTGCCGGTCTCTTGGAAACGATTCCATAGATTTTGAATAGCTCTTCGAGAAAATCCCAATTGCAAACCCACAGATCGCTGCGAATGACCTTCTTCAATCATTGTAACGGCTCTGGTTGCTGTCAGCGAGTCCATATGACGCCTGCGTGCTTGTGGCATATTGCAAAAGATGTTTCTGACTCGAGATATCAATGAACTCTGATAATTTCTAATAAACCAAGAAGCTAAGGAAAGCAAAACGTCAAAGAAAATGCAATCAAAATTTTCAAAAATAATTTTAAATCAAATTTTATTTAAAATTGTTGCCAGCATTAGATGAATACTACAATATTAAAAAGTTTAGGTATCAAAGAGTTTGTATACTCAATATTTTACCACTTTCAATATGTAAATGTTTAATAATTTACACCAAAATGAAAAAATACCTCGTGGCCCTTATTTTGTTTTGAGTAGTATATATCAATGGTTTCCGTGACAACAAAACAAACAAATCATTTTGTATTGGAAAATTAATAAATTGTCGTTTTTAGTACTTTGTTTAATATTCTTTTTTAATATAGCCTATGTTACTCAGCGCTAATATAGCATTCTAATGGTGAAAGAATTTTTTTAATCGGTCCAGTACTTTTTGAGTTTATTCGTTGCAAACATACATACATACATAAATACATACTTACAAAAATACAAAGGATTCCTCTTTATAATATTAGTATAGACTAGCAGTTTACCCGCGATTTTGTCCTTTTTTTTTTACAAAAATCATTTAAAAAAGGTTTTTTTATATCTAATTAAATTATAGCCTATGTTACCCACAAAGTAAATAGCATTCTATCAGTGAATGAATTTTTGGAATTGGACCAGTTGTTCCAAAGATTAACCCCGACAAACAAACAACACTACCTCTTTATTAATATTATATAGACTATTTGATTACACAAAATGAAATTAAAATGACGTAGGATTAACTCCTCCCAACTAATTTGTTTATCAAGATTAAAAACAGCTTCCAAGCTCCATCAACTTTCTTATTAACACTATACTTGGCAGAATTGTTTTTTTGTGGAATTATGTATATTTTTGTAAGTTAAGTGTGTCAAATGATCAACTATGGTGAGAATAGGGATATATATCTTAATTCTGGGTTCGAAATTATCAATATAATTACACATCTGTTGAATATCGTGATAATAAATATTTTTGGACAATTGTCTCCTAAGCAAGGATCAGAAGGATAGCTTGCTTAGGAGATTATTGTTCACAGTGAATATATTTTTTTAAATATTTCAAAGTCAACATTTTTTATTTAAATAAACTTACGAAAAGTGAATCGTCCATTTTTTACCTACTACCCATTCATGACGTCTATTTTTTAGCTGTGGAGAAGAATGGGCGCAAGAAACTCCACAGCTTTAAGAGAAGTGACGACATTTCAAAAAAAAAGTAATAATATTTACCGAAAGGAACCTTGCTTAGGATACTATAGCCCACCGTTAAGATATTTTTAAAATATTTATTGCAGGGTTCAAAATTATCAAGATAATTATACATCTTGATAATTATCGGAAAATTATACCATATCTTAATTGTTATAATAATTTGTTGTAGAACGCAGAGCCCATGGAAATATATCTGGACGAAGTAGAAGGTAACGTCATCGAAAAGAGCCACGAATCGAAAGCGAAATCGAGTAAGAGATCGTCGACGAACACAAAACGAATCGTTATAGACGACAGTAACGATAGCTGTAGCTCCAACGACGAGATCACACTCACGAAGCAATATGTACGCAGCAAAAGCGACAGTTTAGACAGATTCGGCAAATATATAGTATCTTTGTTAAGACAATTACCTAATAGTGTGTCGAATCAGTTGCAAGCGGACTTTGTTAAACAAATTATGAGTTGTCAACGGTATGAGCAAGAGGGGGTTGGTAACGATGCCAATGGGTTCGCGATAACGATAACGGGACCGCAACCGGTGGCTACGGTCGAAGACAACGATAGTGTGTTTGTGCCAACTGCGTTGGGGGAGAGTTAATAAAGACTTTTTTGTTAGTTTTGTCGTTTTATTTTGACTGGTTTTGCCTCAGGTGGTTTCTACCACTGTTACCACCTCTACTGTCTATATAGGACTTGATACCATTACGAAACTTACACTGTAAATACCGGTAAGGAATATTATTATATTATTTCTTATTCTATAAAGGTAATATCGTTGGCGTAGAGCGAAAAGTCACTAAATAGGTCGAAAGTGTGTTTGAGTTATGACGGTTTAAAATTTTATAAAACAAAAACCGGCCAAGTGCGAGTCGGACTCACGCACGAAGGGTTCCGTACTTTATAACGTATTAAAAAAAAACTACTTACTAGATCTCGTTCAAACCAATTTTTGGTGGAAGTTTGCATGGTAATGTACATCATATATTTTTTTTAGTTTTATCATTCTCTTATTTTAGAAGTTACAGGGGGGACACACACATTTTACCACTTTGGAAGTTTCTCTCGTGTAAACTATTCAGTTTAGAAAAAAATGATATTAAAAACCTCAATATCATTTTTTAAGACCTATCCATAAACACCCCACACGTATGGTTTTGATGAAAAAAATATTTTTGAGTTTCCGTTCTGAGTATGGGGAACCCCCAAAATTTATTGGTTTTTTTTTTCTATTTTTGTGTGAAAATCTTAATGCGGTTCACAGAATACATCTACTTATCAAGTTTCAACAGTATAGTTTTTATAGTTTCGGAAAAAAGTGGCTGTGACATACGGAAGGACAGACAGACAGTCAGACATGACGAATCCATAAGGGTTCCGTTTTTTGCCATTTGGCTACGGAACCCTAAAAAAATCATAACTTAATTTTGGTATGAGATATTTCTAATTTTATGGTTTCATATCTAAAGAACAGGTAATATTGTTACTTTCAATTTATTACGTGAATTATTGAGATAATGACAAAATACAATGTTAGTAATTTTTTACCCTCAAATCTTATACCGATATTTTTAGTGACTTTTCACTCAATCCACATTATACAATTTAGATAGAGTTCTAAATTCTGTAATCATCATCAGCATTTTATGTCCCCACTGCTGAGGCACGAGCCTTCACTATGGATGGATAGGGAGAACGGGCCATAAACCACCACGCAGGCCCAAGTAGGCTACGCTTGACGCAAACTCAATCTCAATACAATTCCAATGCGATTAATATATATCGATATTGGGATAAGTTTCGCAATTTCGGAACGCCCCATCTCGATAATAATTTGTTCAATCAATTTCCACGCAATTTAATTCCAATGTAGCGCTATTATCGCTTTTAAGAGTGCCATTTGAATTTTTTAGATTTGGGATTGGAAATTGATTATTGTAATTGTGTTTCAAGAGTAACCCTCCAGTGCGGATTGGTGGTTGTTATGTTAACGACTGCTAATGCAGCCGGGACCAACGGCTTTACGTGCCGACGAAGCACGAAGCAAATCTATACTAATATTATAAAGCTGAAGAGTTTGTTTGTTTGTTTGTTTGTTTATTTGAACGCGCTAATCTCAGGAACTACTGGTTCGAATTGAAAAATTCTTTTTGTGTTGAATAGTCCATTTATTGAGGAAGGCTATAGGCTATATTACATCACGCTATGACTAATAGGTGTGGAACAGTCGCTAATTAACGCGGGTGAAACCGCAGGGCACAGCTAGTTGTGTAATATGGAGATATAACCAACCCGACTTAGCTACAGATTTGAAATGCTAGCTCATAAAGAAAAAGTATTTAACGAAATTGATTGGATATCTTTATAAAAATACAGTGAAAAAATTAAACGCCCACCCGACCCAGCCAGGAATCGAACCTGGAGGCCTACTACGAAACGCCGCAACTCAAAGTATCGGCCGATTGTTCGCACGTTTCTTACTACGAAACTCTATCGTTTGGTCGGTCGGCCCGCACTTATCATTAATTCCGTCCGAGCTTCGTTTGACGTTTGATGCATCGTAAACCCTACTCTGAACGCACGAAGTCCGAACGATAATTTGAATTTGACAAATGTTTTGGCGGTGATTTACTGTCAAAATTCACGTTATCAAAATAGTTACCTTGTGATTATCGTAAGTAGAAAGTTTTATTTATTTAACGCAATTTTGTGTGTTTTGTTTGTTTGTTTTATAGTTAAATGTGATTATAATTGCAGTAAAATGGCAGCACGTATGTGTTTGATTGAATTGGCCCTCTTTGAAGAGCGTTTGGAGCGTCGAAGAGATCGCAGACGCACCCGCGACTCCTTCAGTGTGAATTTAGTGCCCGACGTAGAATTCATATCGAATTACCGTCTCAGTCGGGCACTTTATGAGGAGTTCTGCCAGGAGGTGGTGCCTCTTTTGCCCGCAAAACGCAATCGCCGTGGAATAGACCCCGCGACTAAAGTACTTATATTAAATTTGTAAAACACTTTTTTTATAGAGGTTTTTTCCTTGGATATAATACATTAGACTGTTTTGTATTGTAGATTCTTGTTGCCTTGAACTTCTATGCTCGGGGCAGTTACCAAGGTTCTGTGGGGCAAAATAATGACGCACCAATGGCCCAGCAGACTATCTCCCGCTGCTTGAGGGAGGTCACAGATGCCATCATTACACCCAGCATTCTACGAAAGTACATAAAATTTCCTCAAAATGCAATAGAGAGAAACGTTATTAAGAGGAAGTGAGTTATAATGATTTTATAAATATTATTTATTTAGTGCTTTAGGCTATATTTTATTCCCGAAATTCTGCCAGGAACGAAGTCCTGCGCGGGTCGCTAGGGAACAATAATTATTTAACATTCACTTAATCCGTCCCGCGCCGCCGTAGGTATAATTAGCGGGCCACCTTATGCACTACCGGTAGTGCATATGGCGCGCGAGGATTTAAACATAATTTTTCTTACAGATTTTATGAGCATTATCATACACCGGGCGTGATTGGGTGTATTGATTGCACTCATGTAGCTATAGTAAGGCCTGATGAGCAGGAGGAGAGATATTTTAATAGGAAACACTTTCACTCGATTAACACACAAGTGGTAAGATAATACATTTAGCAGCATTAAAATACAATATTAATGTAATGTATGAAATAAAAGTTTATTTTATTTTATGTTTTTTCAGATATGCAATAGCGACTGTGAGATCCTTAATGTGGATGCATCATATGGTGGAGCGACCCACGATTCGTTCATATGGTCACAGAGCGAAATTAAGGGTCATCTGGAAAGTCTGCAAACAGAAACAACATACCTATTAGGTATATATTGATTGGGTATTAATTAAATATTATTTGTTTCCATTGGCTCGCTACCCATTCTGCTGTACTGTTCACCTATGTTAAAAAATGTGGGAGTAAGGTTTGATCCACACTTGATATTGATTGTTAAGCTATTAAAAAATTAATTGTGATGAACATATTAAAATGGTTTAAGTACTTGTAGGGTCAATTTTAGTTTTTCCAATTTGACTCTATCTAGTTTGTATGTTTTGTTGTACATCCATCACACAAAATCTTCGATAGGTTAATATCAAATTTCACCTGTATATTAACCCTATAATTACATGCATGTGTACAAACCACGATACGAAAACACAAATTTTAATGACAATTGTTTCACTTTATAGGTGATTCAGGATATCCTCTTCGAGAATATCTACTGACACCAATAGCCAATGCTGTAGAAGACAGTCCAGAGGGCCGATTTAATGCAGTACATCGGCGTGCTCGCTCCACCGTTGAGCGCACATTTGGCATCTTAAAGGGTCGATGGAGGTGTCTTCTGGCAGCGAGGGAGCTACACTACCGTCCAGAGACAGCAGGCAAAATAATCTTAGCCTGCTGTGTCTTGCATAACATGTGCATAAGGGCTGGACTTGATGCTCCTGAGCTTACTGAGGATGATCTCCAGGCTGAAAACTCGCGCCAAACCAGTGAGTCAATGCCACTGCCAGTCATGTCATCTGCAGAAGCACTGAGAAGAGGACAAAGAGCAAGAGAGAGAGTTTTACAATTGTTAAATAGAAATTAGCCCTAATTTATTATTACTAATTTATTTATTTTTATTTACCATACCTAAATTGTTTTATGTTACAGTTGTACAATTAACATTAATGTGGTGTAATCTTTACTTGTTATAAAGTTTTTGTTTATTACTCATAGCTACTGTATCAGCTATCATTTTTTGTTTTTGCACTGTTTATTACTAGTATTGTTAAAGTTGTGAAGAATTGCACCCATTTGCACCCAAGGGTGGAATTTCAAATGTTTACTAGCCTATGTTAGTCGGAATGATGCAAGGATTGTAACGATACCTCGTAGGTGTATCTAAATCGGTTCAGGCTTTTAAAAGTTATGGTGGAATAAAGAAACATCACATACATACATACATAAACCCTGAAAACATAACACTCCTTTTTTTGTTGAAGAAGCTGTATGACATTGTGGAAATTGAAACTTTTACCTCATGTAAATTTGTTAACCTAGATTTTTTATTTTTTGTTTTTCTTTTACATGTGGCTGTCTTCTATAAGTATGTTTTGTGTTTATTTGTAATGGAAAGTGTCCTGCTATGATAGGGCATTTTCCAATATTTTTGACGCTGTAAGGGAGAAAAGAGCTGGACTCATGCTGAGTTTCTTGCCGGTTCTTCTCAGTACAAGATCTCCCGCCCAGAGTAGACTTACGAACCGATGGCATAGTGACATTCATAAGAGCTACTTGTACTACTACTAAACTGAATAAATGATTTTGAATTTGAATTTGAATTTGTTGTTTATTGTCCTTTACTATCTAATTTAGATTAGATGATGAGTAATGTCAGGTCATCAACCATTCACTAAAGGTAATAATAATCTAAGTAAATTATAATTAAAGGATTGATGTGATATGATACTTTAATTAAACAAACATTTACAGATAACATTACAATATCCTTTTAGTAATTAGGCTTAATTACTATTTCACTGTTACGAAATGACATAAAGGTACATGTAGAGGTCTAACGCTGCACTGGTTGGCTTAAATCCTAATACCATTAAATAATCAAAATGTTAATAAGTAATATATATCTTTGTATCTAATAATCACAGAAGTATTGTTTAATTATACAGCTTACATCTAATTAAAAAATCAGTCTGAAATAAATGTTGGTAGAGGTATGCATAACAATGCTCTGATTATTTTAAATCCTTATTAGATAAAACAACAAAAATGTAAATAAGCAAAAACTTTGTATCTAATAATCACAGAAGTATCGTTTAATTATACAGCTTACATCTAATAAAAAAATCAGTCTATGAAATAAATGTTGGTAGAGGTATACATAACAATGATCTGATTATTTTAAATCCTTATTAGATAGAACAATAAAAATGTAAATAAGTAAATCTTTGTATCTAATAATCACAGAAGTATTGTTTAATTATACAGCTTACATCTAATAAAAAAATCAGTCTGAAATAAATGTTGGTAGAGGTATGTATACATAACAATGCTCTGTTATTTTAAACCCCTATGATATAAAACAATAAAAAAGTAAATGAGCAAAAACTTTGTATCCAATAATCACAGAAATATTGATAACTTTGATAAGTTATTGCATTATAAACAAAACAAAACAAAAAAACACACACATGGTAAAAATTCAGGCAACATTTGCCACATAATTAAAAATCTAGTACCTACCTGAGGTACTAGATTTTTAATTATGTGCCAAATGTTGCCTAACAAGACTACACAGCTCCAACAGAGCCACCCTGATGCCCGCCAGTTCCCTGATTGTTCGTTCCTCTCGCTCAGCGCGGTTATCTTCAACCCGAAACAATTGGTCCCGCACTGAGCCATCACCTCAAGGGAGAAGCTGTTGCCGAGGTCTCCTAGTATGTGTGGCTGTCAAAGAACAACAAGTTTATATTAACGTCATGTTTTTATTTATGTTGTAAACAAAGTTCATAAAAGGTGTTTACTCGTAAAAAATATTTATAATATAAAAAGATTTTCACATTAAAAACATCAAATAAAAATAGACCATTTAGTTTTATAAATTTAAAAAATTAAAAATTGTGAAAATATATATTATACATACAATGTCGAACTGGTACTCTTCTACTTTGGTCAGGGATAGGTGGGTCAGTAGGTCTCTCTGCTGTTGCCTCTTCTGCCTGAGGTTCCAACAGCAAACGATCTGTAAAATTATTTAAATACTAGGTAATGTATATGCCGTTTTCCTTAACTTGCCCAATTTAGTAAACAATCTTGGTATGTCTTTAATAAAATTAGTAATTTGAAAGGAAGGTGAACACAGACGGTAACTAGGTACAACAAATCATTATTTAATAGTCCTTTTGTTCCAATCAGAATCCTTTGTTTTAATTATTAGTTCATTTTATGCACTCCTATTTCAATAAAAAGATAATAATATGCCAAGATGAACAAGTAATTAAAAGTTTACTATAGAGAATTATATACCTAAATGAGATTTGTCTGTAATTGGATAATGGAATTTAATAACAATTGTGAGATCTACTGGGGTACAGAATAGTATATGTTTAACCCAGTTTGTTATGAAGTAACCATTAGCACAGATCAACCTTATTGTACACTAAATTATATTGTGTATAATTTTACATACCGTGAATGAGATCTCTTTCCTCTGCGAGCGGTTAGTTTCTTATTTGCTAAAAAATACAAGTTATTGCATTACAAACAAAACTCGAATATTAATTATATACATTGTTTTTAGCTTGTATTTATCTATTCAAAATCCATATCTATTCATTTTCAAAACTTAAGTTTTTATCATACAGTAAATTATGGAATCTACATCTACATATAAGTAAGAGAAGAGTTACATAATGTATATTACATTATTATTAGTAGTATACAGTACATACACACAAACATTAATGTGAAAAATCGAGTTCATTAACCCCTTGTGCATCAAGCGACCAGCAGGTGGCCGATAACAATAAAAATTCTATTGTGTCTGGTATTCAAGTAATGTTTCAAATTACCTCATCAAAAGCAAGCACTCTCGCTGTTGTCTGCGGTTCACCAAATCCCTCTCCCATAATGGAAACCACTTTTAGTTCCCACTGGGAGAGTTGTGGGGCTGTAGACGGGCCACCACCAGTGGCAGCCGCAGACTTCCGTGCAGCGGCTGCTGCCTTCTTGGCCAGATACTTTTTATCTGTCCATACCTGTAATAATATAACGATGTTATAGGTAAATAATGGTTATAGATTCTACTAATGTTATTACATATGTCAAGCAATATAACTGATATTACAATGGATAAAACTTACTGTCTGCCACTGCTTCGTGGTTTTAGTGCACCCACCCATGGCATTAAGGGTTGTGCACAACTCTTCCCACAACCTGTGGGAACGCACTCGGCCCTCCACACTCCTCAAACTTCCTTTTGCCAAGTCTCAATGTTCGTCAAGGAAGTCGGTGAGTGTCTCTATTTGAGCCGCCGACATGATGCTTGAAACTTTATTATTATTTTCTTGTGTTATGGCTTCTGGAGTGTCTTTTCAACACAAATAATTTCGCCAATGTCGAGTTGCTTGAAACTTCTAAAACTTTTCTAAAAGTTTAAACGAATCCAATACTTTTTAAATATCTCAATGGACAAAAGGCAAAGGGATTAATAGTATACGGCTTTAATTTTGTTAAATATCCTAAAACTTTAGAATTATTTAGTTTTCTTGTCTTAAAGTAGTCAATGTGACACATAGCTATCTAATTTGTTTATATGAATTTAATTTAGTTATTAGTTTGACGTATTTCTTTAATTAAAATACTCAAACGAGCATAGCGATAAAACATCGATAAGTTGATTGCCCTAACACTTCGTTTCATTCGTTCCGATATTCATGCGATGATTGTCTATGGTTTCGAAGGTTTGTAGATCAACCGAACATAGTTCAGAGTAGGGTCATATTGTAAACATCGGTCGAGTTTCGGTCGGGCTCGAATGTTCGGAATCGGCGTTTCGTAGTAGACCTCCTGGGTCTTCCGCAATCCGGGCGGCTGCACTGACCATTATGCTACCGGGAAGGCTGACGTAAGCGCTGAATTTTGTCACTGCATTTTCGATTTTTGAAATGCTTTAGAGCGACTAATTTTCGACTGCCGATGAGTAGTGTACTTGTGTTTTTGCACTAAAATAAAAACTATGACACGTATAGCAATGTCAACAAGGTTGAAATTATGCAGAAAAATTTGGAGAATTTGATTATGTTTTTAACTCAATTCTGGCCAGTCGACTTAGTGACATTTTGCTCTACAGCGACGATATGAAGAGGGCTATGCTCGGGGTTTCTCTGCGAGATCGAATCAGAAATGAGATCCGCAGAAGAACAAAGGTAACCGACATAGCCCGAAGAGTTGCTAAGCACATTGCTCGCAGGACTGATGGCCGCTGGGGCGGAACAGTCCTCGAGTGGCTACCGCGTACCGGAAAGCGCAGTGTGGGCAGGCCTCCAACAAGGTGGACCAACGGTCTGGGGGCCGACCGCCTAACTCTCTCGCTTTCAATCGCTTTGAAGGCGAGGCGAGGAGGAGGCGTCATCTTGTCATTTCGAAAGCAATATCGAAAGCTATAGGCTATAGCTTTCGATATTATATTAGAAAGCGAGGCGAGGGTCTCGCTTTCAAAGCGATCGAAAGCGAGAGTGTTAGGCGGTTGGGGGGGGGGGCTGGTGAAGGTCGCGGGAAGCCGCTGGATGCAAGCAGCACATAAACCGGTCGTTGTGGACATCCTTGGGGGAGGCCTTTGTCCAGCAGTGAACGTCTTTTGGCTGAGATGATGAATGCAGGTTGTCTAATCGCTACTTTTTTCGTTAAATATTACGCTTTAGCCATTCAGCGTGCAGCGATTTGTTAAATTATCGGTAAAAATGTTACCCAGGTAACGATACCAAGATCACCGGTATCTTCGTTTAACAGAAGTATCGATACAAATTTTTTAAACCTAAATATTTATAAAATACAGTGAAAAAATTTTACGCCCACCGCCATCCGACCCAGCCAAAGATTGAACCTAGGTCTTCTGCAATCCGGGCGGCTGCACTGACCACTATGCTACCGGGAAGGCTGACGTAAGCGCTGAATTCTGTCACTGTTTTTTTAAATTTTTAAGTGCTTATAGCGGCACAGCCCTAACCTAACCTAACCTAACCTAATAAATAAGGATGTTTCATGGAATTCTACGAAATATACACTAGAAATATATTCTGTTATGTAGGTATGTATATAATAAAGTCTGCGCCCGGTCTGCGAGTGCTGAGGTTAAGCAACTTTCGCAAAGGCCGGTCATTGGATGGGTGACCAAAAATTTATCATCTCGAGCTCCTCCGTGCTTCGGAAGGCACGTAAAGCCGTTGGTCCCGGCTGTAATAGCAGTCGTTAATAACCACCAATCCACACTGGTCCCGCGTGGTGGTTTATGGCCCGTTCTCCCTATCCATCCATAGGGAAGGCTCGTGCCCCAGCAGTGGGGACATAAAATGAGCTGATGATGATGATGATGATATAATATATTGTACAACAATAACGCTACTTATAGAAGTGCGATTAAGATGTTGGCGGCGCAATAGCTAGCTCGATATGTTCGAGTTGCTATTTGCAAAAGCTAAGTTACACTTTCGCAATGATGGGTGGCCAAATTTAAGTCTGTTTGTACAAACTTTGTTGCCTAAAAATAAATAAATTTATTATTATTATTCCTTTATTTATTTTTTCTCATACAAATTTACATTTTTAAATATTTTCTAAAAACAAAATAAGTAAAACATTTAAAAATATAAAAAAGTAAAGGTCCGCTGGCATCAGGACCAGGATCCAAACTACCGGTGGTTAGGGCTCCAGAGACAGGAACCTCCTCATGTGTCTCTAACTCCTTCGTGCTTCGGAAGTCTTGGTCCATGAGTCATGTCGCCATGAGTTCCTCATCGAGATTGTTGGCACAGCCAAACTGGGCTTTAGTATTGCTAATTTTTTAGCGTCAGCATCTGTTGCCTTTTAGTTTGAAAATGTAAATTAAAAAAAGAAACCTTTTAACCGCCGCTGTCGGCTATAACTGACATACGATGGCGTGCCCTGCACCGCCAACGACGGCAAAGATAGATAGGGAGAACGGGCCATACCTAAACCACCACGCGGGCCCAGGTATCTCAATACAATTCCAATGCGATTATTATGTATCGATATTGGTATAAGTTTCGCAATTTCGGAACGCCCCATCTCGATAATAATTTGTTCACTCAATTTCCACGCAATTTAATTCCAATGTTATCGCTTTTAAGAGTGCCATTTGAATTTTTTAGATTTGGGATTGGAATTGTATTGAGATTGAGTTTGCGTCAAGAGTAGCCTACCAGTGCGGATTGGTGGTTGTTAACGACTGCTAATGAAGCCAAGACCAACGGCTTAACGTGCCTTCCGAAGCACGGAGGAGCTCGAGATAATACATTTTTGGTCACCCATCCGATGACCGGCCTTTGCGAAAGTTGCTTAACCTCAGCACTCGTAACCGGGCGCGTTGACCACTGCGCCATCGAGTTCAGCTCATCGGCAACATATTTATTTATTTATTTATTTATTTATTTTAATATAAAGTCTTGTAAGCTTACAGAACAATCCAAAGCGCTTACAAGCTATAGAGTACACATGCCAACAGATATTAACTTAAACAATATTATTATTACATAATAATTAAAAATTTAAATAGGTATGTCAAGATAGACTGTCAGATTCAAAATGTCAGTGAATTGGATTAAAATTATATAAATACACTTAAAATTACTCACAAAATTAGATACATGTCAAATTAATTAAAACTATAATATTATAATGAATGGAAACTAAACTATGTCACAGTAAATTGTCAGATTAGTATAAATACTGAACAAAAATAATAAGATTTATTTATTTATTTAGTTTAAATTTCTTGTAGCTTACAGATTTACATACAAAACGCTTACAAGATCAGATTTCACATAAATTTAATACAACAATAAAATTTACTCATGCAATTAAAATTCATATAATAATAATAATATTTATAATAAAAATAATAGTTTAACATGCAAAAATACTTAGTTAATTCTTTATTGGCAGATACGATACAATGTCAATATAAATGGTATCAAATAATATAACTTAGAATAAAAGCTGAAGTAACAGAAATTATATTCGTCGAGAAATCCAAATTTTCTCTTAATATTGCGATCTATATCCTTATTACTAGGTACTATTCAATTCATGAATCAAATTATTTATCCATCCATCCATCCATGATACCCTGAAAATGTGTCAGGAGATGTCTCAAACAATGTGAAAATATATCAATGTCATCGTGCTGCGTGAGAACGTCCCCTATCTGTTTCAACGCGCGATTCGTGGGCGCGTGAGCTACCCGTTCGGTGCGTGTAACAGGCCGGACCAGGAGGCGGTGCTTTCGACGCGAGGTCACCGTTCCCGCCTCATCCCGCGGCAGACACCTGGGTACTCTAAATCCAATCTTAGCTAACACTGATGGGCTGTCGAGCTTATGATGCAATACGGATAAATAATGCCTTATCACTGCCATAATTCGCCTGAGTTTAAGGGTTTCCAAATCTACCATACCCGAGACAAACATGGAAGGATACAAGTATGGGTAGTAACCATAACTTTTCTTGTAAAGCCATCGAGCGAATTTACGCTGGACCCTTTCTATCATAACAGCATATTTTTCTTGGTACGGATGCCAGACAACCGCAGCGTATTCCAACCTACTACGAACGTATGCATTGTATAACGTTTTTGCCACCCTTACATCTTCAAAATCCAAAGCAGTTCTAATAACAAAGCCTAATGTCTTACTAGCAAGTTTACAGATTGATATCATATGTTGATGAAAGTCTAATTTAGTATCTAAAATTAATCCTAGGTCACGTATGTTATTTACTCTATCCAATGGGGCGTCGCATAAATTATAAATTACATTAATTGGGCTACGTTTTAGCGAGAATGTGATAATTTTACATTTACTCTCATTAAAAGGAAGGCGGTTAACCTTACTCCAATTCGATACAACATCAATATCACGTTGCAGAGCCTGAGCATCGCCTTCATTACCGACCCCCAAACTTAATTTTAGGTCATCCGCGAACAGAAGACATTCCGCAGATTTTACATTGTCTGGTAAATCGTTTATAAATATCAAGAATAGCGTCGGCCCGAGAGTGCTACCCTGACTTACTCCAGACCTTGTGTTATAGTCATTTGACTCAAAGCCATCCAATCTTACAAATTGACGTCGGTTACGTAGATAGTCTGAGAAAAACTGGAGAAGTTTTGGAGTGAAACCGAGAATTGCTAATTTCTGTAAAAGAATGTCGTTATCCACCAGATCGAAAGCCTTCCTAAAATCGAAATAGGCGGCATCCACTTGTCGTCCAGCGTCAATTTCTGCAAGGACATAATCTACGTGTTTTACAAGATTTGTATTGGTTGAACGACCTTCCCGAAATCCATGTTGACTATTATGCAGCCTATTGCTAATTTGCCGACTGATATGGAGATTAAGTATCGCTTCGAAAAGTTTCGCTATTACCGAAAGCACCGCGATAGGTCTAAAAGCCGAAACATCCCTACCCTTTTCTTCCTTCGGAATGGGTGTCACCCTAGACACTTTCCAACTATCAGGATATTTGGCTTGCTTAAGGCACAAATTAAACAAAAATAAAAGGGGTGTCTGAAGTGCCGATACACAATCTTTGACCAGAAACCCCGGAATACCATCAGGACCACCGACTGATCTTGGCCTAAGACGCCTTACTGCTGACTTCAAGTCTACCTCGTCAACTTCTACTAAAGATATAAAAGTAGCATCATTAAATGCATTAGCTGCCTGTGCGGCCTCCACAGCATCTAGTCGGGGCTCTTCATCATGAAATACCGAACCAAAATATTCAGCAAATGCATTAGCTGCAGCCTGACCGGTCACTTCACTACCACGATACGTATATGCGTCAACATGCCGTCTCTTCTTCTTTTTATCCTTAATATATTCCCAGAATCTAACCGGATCGGAAATTATATTTTTTTGTGTTAGTTGGAGGTGCTGGCGATACGCAATATCTATTAATATTTTTACTCTCCCTCTGTAATACCGAAATAACTCCTTATTAAACTCTTTACCCTCTAATTTAAACCTTTTTAGATGGAAATATTTGTTTTTAATATTAGTTATAATCTCGGCTGTGTACCATTTTGGGTAATTATATTGCTTATTATGTGTAACGCGCTTTCTTTTTGGAACAAACTGGCTAATGACATTATTCAGCTTAACATAGAAAAGCTCTACGGATGAATTTATATCCGTAGTATTTATTAAATCAGACCAATCTAAATCCACCAGCGATGCGTACAGTCCTTGAAAGTCAGCCTTATGCCAATTCCAGCCAGGGCCAGTCTCCACGCACCGAACGGGAGGAGGCGAGGGAGGTAAACTCGCTCCGCACGGTAATTTTATTGACACCTCAAGCGACGGATGGTAATCGTCCTCCGCTACAAGAGGGTCCAATCCCATCGAAACTACTACCTGATCAAGCTCGTAGTCACACAGCACTAAATCCAACATACCACCGTACTTATTAACTACATTATTGTTTTGCTGTAAATTACAGAAGTCACAAAAGGAATCAAACTGCGTTCTTACATTTACACTGCAAGAGTTTAAATTGAAATCCCCAAGAATTAATACATTCATATTAGAATACACACAAACAGCATTCTCGATACATGTCAAAACATTCAAGTATTGTTCATCATTATAGCTAGGGGGTAGGTACACAACACAGCATAAGATCTTTATATTTTTCCAGCTCACGACCGCAAATAATAGTTCTTTATCTGGTGTCAGGCCATCTATATCCGCGATACCCCGAACAGTATAGCAATCCTTCACCGCTAGTAAAACTCCGCCCCAGCCAGCATCGCACATACGGTCCTTACGAATAACAGTAAAGCTCGAAGGAAAGAGTTCGCTGTCGTACACCGAACTAGTCAAGAATGTCTCTGTCAAAGCGATAATGTCAAATTCCGTGCTAATCACATTATTATTAAATAAAGTCGTTTTCGAACGCAAACCACGCACGTTTTGGTAATATATGGACAAATTCTTAAACCGTTGACGTTGATTGTGTGATCCTTTCCTTACGAAAATTCTGGCGCCAAGGTTTAACACATATGCCCTCTGACCAGTTAGCCGGGGACATGACATTTTCCGCGTTTTTAGCCGGCACTCCTAGCTTGAATGACGAGTAATGACCCCGAGAATTTAACGCTTCCACAGAACAGATATCACTCCCACAAAGTGAATTAAGATGAGCCCTCACCTGCTCCACAGTAGTACCCTCCATTACGTAGTACAGATGCAGATATCTCCATTTTTCCGCAGCCCGTAGCGTTGTAGACCCCGGCGCCGCAGTTCCTCGGAGAACTCCGGGTTGTGAGGTTCGTCCCTTCCTCGGTTTCACTTGAACCCACTCACCATCCCGTGTATCTTCATCTGTTAAATTATTTACAGAGGTAGAAGCCGATAAACCCACCTGGGAAGTTTTTAGAGTGGGGGCTACAGCAGTTGAGCTTTGTACGTCCTTGATCACAGCGGGAGCGCTCCTGATCTTTTTCTGTTGTGTAGCACGCTTGTCGGTAGTTTCTGAAAGTTTTTGAGTAGAAGGTGTTTGAGTAGAAGGTGCTCTCGGCGTAGATGATGTTAACGGATCTAGTTGTTTTGATTTATCATTTGAAATATCGTTTGTATTATCTTTCGTTACCACAAAACGTTCATTCAGCGTTTTCAATATGGACGTCTGAACGCCTTCAATTTTGTTCATAGTAACACCTTGCTGTTGTAAGTCTTTGCATAGCTGCGGAAGTAATGACAACGATCCTTGAAGAATTTCTTGCAGCTCCTCTCTAATGATCGATCGCAGAGCCGAACGATCACCACATATGCAGGTCTGTGTCCCTCTTCGCACTGTGACATTTTCAAATTCTAGAATGGAATCATTTGCAGTATCTATGACCGTGTCATTAGCACAACTTGTACTCATTAGTTGCCGGACTGGAGTACTCAAATTGTTAGACTTAGGTATTTTGCTACGGCAGTACACACATATCCAAGATTGTGCAACATCGCTAGACAGTGACTTATACTTTTCAGATGTTAAGCCTGCGCAAAGTAAATCATAGGTGGAGTGACATTTTGCGCAAGTCATGCATATATCGTCCTTAACAGTATTCTGCTTGCATCCCGCACATACTGCCATATTTACACTTTTTTGCCTTTTTCCTTCTTTTTAAATTTTATGTGGTATGTTGCAATATTTTTGCAACTTTTCACTCCAACTAAACTCCAACTAAACTAAACAGTGACCACAGTGTAGACACGGTACGAACACAGTATAGTACTTCCGTGCAATACCGTGCGTAGTTAGCGGCGACTAATTTCGCCGGCCCACATCCAACGCCCGTAGCCTAACGGATAAGATGCTGCGTCGCTCGGCGCTCACTCCAACAGTCCGCGGTTCAAACCCCGGGCGGCTGATCACTGCTGCAGGTGTTTATTTGTAGTCAAAATTTTCTCACCACAACGGGGGCTCCGAAGATTGTATGCGGAGTCACAATGAGCAACAGGGCGAAGCCCCGGGCACCACACAAAACAAATAATTAAATCAATCAATTCACACAGAACAGAAACACGTCCACTCGCTCCAGTAGTTTCGGGGGCTGTCCCGAAGATATATGCCCCTATATGCGAAGAGTTAAAATTTTGCCATGCAAATTCCCGTTTTCATTAACTGGTCGTATGGCGAATGAAACTCGAACTTGGCACCCAGCCCCCTGACTATGAGCTCTTGTAGAAGTATTATTGCAGTTGTGGTAAAGAGACACGTGTATATTCGCCAATACTGCTAAAACAGTTGCTTAACCCCACAGAGGTTCGACAGCTATTGAAACGGATTACTATTGTTTAACAAAAAACGTATGACAAAAGATCGTTTTACAAACAACGTTTGAAAAACTAATCATTTCGCAAACATATTACTTTAAAAAGAATCATTTGACATAATACAGGTTTCGCAAATGTTTTCCTTAGCAAATATTTCTACTGTTAAAATATTATTTTAATAATATTTACTTGACTAAATAATTCGTTTGCCAAATTGGTGATTTTACAAAAAGTTAATAGATAAATTATTAGTTTGTAAAAAGAATTATTTTCTAACCAATATTTACGCGAAGCCGTACAAAAGGCGGTATTTTAGATAATTTTATTGAGGTACCATTACCATACTATTTCGTTTTATTGCAGTCTTTTTTTAAATTGCATGGTTGCAATTTTCAACTTGGACAGATTATTTATAGGCAAGTTATAATTTTGTACCAATACTAATTCCATAGATACTTAGTCATTAAAAAAATACACACTGCCTTAACTAAGCGAAATAAGTAGAATTTGGTTCTGGCACTCTCGTTGTGGTCGCAGTTCTAACCTAACCTAACCAGCCGTTGTTTCAGTTGACCCTACACATACGTTGATTTGGTAAATAAAACATTTACCAAGCAATGCATTTTATTAAATGTTATTAATGCTTTACGTTGTTTTGCCAACTAGTTAACATGTTTAAAAAATAATCAATTTGTGAAATAATGCTTTAACATAATTAATTTTTTTTTAGTAAATATAATGTCTAATGAGTAGTTTATTAAACAATAGTTTGTAAAATGATAAATTTATCAAATATTATATTTCAAATGAAAATTTGTTATTTGTTTTTTGTCAAATGATTGGACACCTATTAAAACACTAACGAGACGTCATTGAATGAGCAGACTCTTTACCCCCCTTCAATTGTTGACCACAGAAACGGACGAGGAAACATCACGCTCTCCCGTGTGGATCTACTTCGAACGACATGAACACAAGCATGGCCGCGCGCGCTGCGCTGTCTGCTGCGCGACAGTGCCAAACGCGGTGAAGGACCTGAAACAGCACTTGAAGCAGAAGCATCCGAAACTACTGGCAGAGCTGGCGCTGGTAAGTTTACTGTGTGTGATTCGGGGGGAAAACGTTGGCGGAACAGGTATGCTACCGGTTGTCGTTTAAAGCCGACTGTGGCGGTCAGAAGGTTAGTTTTGTGGCTGCGCGGTCTGCTAAGCGTACCGGGCGCGGTCAAGGACCTAAGAGAGCGCTTGAAGCAGAAGCACCCGAAACTACTGGCAGAGCTGGCACTGGTACGTTAATTCTTCACCAGCTCATTTTATGTCCTCACTGCTGGGGTACTAGCCTTCCCTATAGATGAAAACATCTCAGACAGAAAGTGTATTATACCAGTGCAGTCATGGAAATGTGCGTGCATTTGAAGCAGAAGCGTCCGAAGCTGCTGGCTGAGTTGGCGCTGGTAGGTTAACTAGTTATCTGTCGCTCTTATCTTGCAAAAGAATAAGGGATTCGGGGAAAAAATTAAAATATGAGTGTTGTCGGTTATTGCCGACCTTGGCGGAACAGGTATGCTACCGGTTGTCGTTTAAAGCCAACTGTGGCGGTTAAAAGGTTAGTTTTGCGGCTGCGCGGTCTACTAAGCGTCCGTGCCGAGCGCGATCAAGGACCTGATAGAACACTTGAAGCAGAAGCATCCGAAACTGCCGGCTGAGTTGGCGCTGGTACGTTCGTTCATCGCCAGTTCATTTTTATATCTCTATAGCTGGGGCACTAGCCTTCCCTATGGTGGAGCGCGCACTTGAAGTGGAAGCATCCGAAGCAACTGGCAGAGCTGACGCTGGTAAGTTAACTATTTTATCGCTCTAAAAAGCTCCTGGGGAAAAAAAGTAAAATATAAGTGTTGTCGGTTATTTCTGACGTTAGCGACTGTGTCGGTCAAATCGTTACTCTTGGCCGAAGGGAAATAGCCTGAAAATAAAAAGAAAACTGGCAATAGAGCAGTTGCTAGACGGTAGAGTAGCTGGCGCTGGTACGTTAATTGACTTGATTTTCGTCATCATCATAATCCTGCGACCGTGCCGAGCGCGGTGAAGGACCTGAGAGAATTTGGATGTAGGTAAACAGTTAATAAAACTCTAATTTAAAAAGGTTATGATCGCTATCCAGTACAGGAGCACGTTATGGTGTGTCCCAGGGAAGCGGTCAAGGGGCCAACTTTCTTTCTTATCTTTACCTTAGCTTTGAAAACAAACAAGAGTGTTCTTTGAGTGGGAAAGCTACGCTGCGTTGCAGCACGAAATGGGCCGGCTCGCCCGGCGTAATACCACCCTCTCACAGAATATCGGCGTGAAACAATGGCACTCGTTGCTGTTGTGTTTCGTCTGGTAAGTGAAAGTACCGGAGGCCCATATCGCACCCCTCCTCCCTCCCAATTCCTACTTCCTCCTCAAGATGCAACTCCTTCCTCAAGGCCGGCAACGCATCTACGTTTACTTTGGTTTTGCGGGTGTCCATGGGCGGCGGCTATTACTTGGTGACCCGCCTGCTCGTTTGCCTCCTTTTAATATAAAAAAAAACAAACTTAGGCTTTGAAAAAGATCTGCTGATCATCTCTATTTCGTTCACAGGACTCGGAACAAGAAGACAACGATCCAGATGAAATGTACACGGAGATAGTATACCTGGAAGAGCCTGTTAAAGAGGCTGAAAATCACACCAACGACAGACGCGCAACCTTCTCATCGAGAAACGAGCTAGCGTACGCGAACAAACCGACCAGCAGGGTGACCGCAAAACGAAAGTCGACTTACAAACCCGACGTAGTGTCACCGAAGCAACGAAGTCAGTACTCCGAAAACGTCAGACAAAACATGGACGTCGATGAACTGGATTCTTTCGGCAGTTACGTCACCTGTTTGCTGAAGAAACTCCCGAGAGACGTGTCTATGAATCTACAAAGAGACATTATAAACTTGATTATGAACGTCAAGTTGAATAAAGTCGAGAGAGAAGTGGAGAATGAGAAGAAAATAGTGTTGGACGGTAATATAATTCGTACGAGTGAAGGGTCGAATTATTATTTGATATCCAATAAGAAGGAAAATGGGGCGGGCGATATAAAAGACTGTGTTGCTGTATCCGCTTTGGAGAATCACAGCTACTCCATAGTGAGTGCTGATGATAAGGAGAAGCAGGATAAGAGCTGTGATTCTGATCCGAATGAGTCTTCGTGATGAAGTGCTTCAAAAAGGTTTGACATCACCAAGGCGAAGCATAGAGGCTTTTCTATTGAAAACTCTTTGAACTCTTTGTAGGTGGCACAGATTTGATCTGTCAAATCTAAACTGCAAATCGCTGCCTCTTATGAATACCGGCATATTTTAAAATGTTTTTTTTTTTTCACTTTATTGTAATGTCGTATTCGATCAATTCGATTACTAGTTATAATGTTCAAAGAAAAAAACGTTGATATTCGTCAATTTTACTAAAATATATGGTAAAAAATATTTACTTTTTTTTATAATGATTGACTGAAAAATACATGGCTTTTGGACTTACGCCCCTATTTTTGAGAGGTAGCGATTTATAAATACGTGAATAATAACTTTGTACCTCTTTTGAAGCACAGCGCACAGAGGAGTGTGAGATTTGACAAAGTTAAAGTTCATATTATTATGGAGGAGTGCAGACTTATTATAAGATAATGTTTTACATTATATTGTTTTGATCCTTTTTTGACTACTAGGCGACCACGAAGTTACAATAAGATAAGTTATGTTAGTTAAGTTAATTTTGCTGCTGAGACTAAGAGGCGGTCTCTTCAACTTTCTTCTATTTCTTCCATCGCTCAGCATTTATTGGATTTAGTTAAATCGACAAAATTATATCAACCTTTTTTAAAATGTATCCAAATGGAAATGAAATTCAAACATTCTCTGTGCAAATTGACACTGACAGTGACAGATCAATGTAAAACCATAAAACGCCATCTGTTGAGAAGTAAGTGTAACCTTAATAATAGTAGATTTTCAGACAGTCTTCAATAAAATGACTTCATGCAAAGCAACTATGGAGGTGATACTGTTATAGGAACCTAATTTCTATAAGAGGATGACTCTTTCGCTCGGGAAAATGTCATATGGATAACCTATTATAGTAGATAGATAAATAGAAGATTATGTGTCTAAAATTCTGTAAGAAAATTGATATTTTCACAGTGAATAAATAAAAAAATATTTAAACTATACCAGATTTTGTATTTAAGTGTTCTTCGTTTTGCCGTTTAAAGCCAACAGCAAACTCAAAAAGAATTGGTGGTAAAGTGGCAGTAATTTAAAGCGCGCTTAAGTCCCAAGTTATATTTGATTAATTATGAGAAGACCACCACCTCATCCTCCTTGTCACATTAGATTTAAGACGTCAAGATAAAATACCTAATAATTGTAAAATGGTTATAAAATTAAATGCAAATGAGATTCGTATAAATGGCATTTTAATAATGATCGAAGTAATTAGTTTGCCTTAATCCCCGTTTAAATACTTTGTTAACTATGGAACACGAAAGTTTAAAAGTGAATAATTTATCAAAGATTTTTATGTTGGAAGATCACTCGGCCAATCAAATTGCATGAATCGATTGTGATGTCGACTCTACACGAACAAAGAAACCGAAGGCTCCTTTATATGCTGCGTTGGTCACGACTCACGAGTTCACTTAGATCAGTCCAATAGGGTATTTGACTACAATGAAAATATAGATCAAACTGTTGTTAACTTAACAGTTAACATTTTTTAAACCAATTTATCCAGCACATAATTTTAAAATAAGTATAATTTTTATAAAAAATCGTCTATAAAATAATTATGATCGAAAACGCACGGGATTGGTCACGTGATGTCGTGACATCATTTGCAAGCAAATCAAAGATGTCACTCGAAGTTTCGTACGGTGTGATTTGACAGCTAACAGTTTGCTTACACGCAACTGACGTCACGACATCACGTGACCTGCATGCATCGTTTTGGCGGCTTTTTATTTATTTGAATTTTAATTTTCATAAAAACAAAGAAATTCACAACGAATTAATAAAATTGCAAATATATTAATGAACCATTAGATATATTTTTCAGAAACTTGTCAAATACCCTATTCACGATTATACAGCTCCTTTGTTAAACTTTGCTTTGTGCACGCAAAATTGGCAGCCATTTTGATTTTTGAGAAGAAAGGTAAAGGTTTTGGCATCGCTTTTTTTTTGGAGAGATTTTGCTAATTGCTTCAGACAGCATTTTCAGCTTCACCGGGCTTGTTTGGGGGCGGCGAGAAACTTAAAGGGTTCCTCAAGCCGTGTGAAAAGAATCACTTTCTAGAGGGAACGGCATCACGCACTAGTGCGTGTCCCTTTCCCGTTTTTAGAATCAGAATCGGAATCAGAATTCTCATTCTGATTCTTTTCCTTTAATCATTAAAATAGGGGTGAAAAACTGATAACATAAACTTAGCAACATTAAAATAATTACAATTTGATACAAAGTCAATGTTCGCGCCAGAAACGCTCTCATGCTTTAATCGCCTCTGTGATCTAGTGGTTAAGACCACCGGTTTAGACCCAGAGGTCCCGGGTTCAATTCCCAGCGGGTTGGTTAGTGGTAGGACTTATTTGTCCGCCTGGCTAGCTACCACCATCTTATCTAAATATGTCGCCATAACATCAATGTTTGTAGCATTGTTGTGTTCCGGCAGCCAGAGATAAGATAGCCAGTACCTCACTAGTTGAGGGTCCCGGGTGAAGTGCGCTTCCATCATTGGCTTTATCATCACTTAACATCAGGTGAGATCAAGGCACTGTGCTTACCCGTAAATATATAAAAAACGCTCACCAACCGGTCCGCCCGTGACGTCGCGTTTTACCATCAGCTCTTCGCTCAAGAACCACCTAGAACTGAATACTCGTGAATTGCCTACCGGCCGGTGCGCGTGTGTGTATAGGGTGTGCGCGAAAGGCGGCTATTACCAGCATCAGCTCCATCTCCGAGACGGTCGTGTCGTGGCCACGCTGTCAACGTCAGCTCGCCAAGTAAGTCCTATATATCCCATCCTTCTTAACCAATCAGTCCACGTCGCTGTAACGGCTGTCTTCCCAGCAGCGGATACAGTCAAAGTCAATTTTTTTTAATCAAATAAACTTAGGAAAAGTGCTTTTGAATCGTCCGTACATTTTTTATCTACTACCCATTCAGGACGTCTATTTTTTAGCTGTGGAGAAGAATGGGCGCAAGAAACTCCACAGCTTTAAGAGAAGTAACGATATTTACAAAAAAAAAGTAAGTATGGACTTCTTGAAGGAAAAGTAAAGAGTCATGTCTGCGGTTTTGTTTTGTTTTTTTATAATTTGTGTTATGTTGAATATTAATGTGAAATAATGGTGGATTATTAACCGTTAAGTGTTCGTGAGTGTGCATGAGTGTTGGCAAATGAAACAAAACAGTGCAACGTCACTTTTCAAATTCTCTCAAGAAGTCCGCCTGAGGACTTAGTAAAATAGTTTGTTTCTGACCATTGGATCCATGGTTAAACTGTTTATATGAGTTTAATTCTCTGTTAATTTAATCATGTTACCGAAAACGAGAATTTGTTTGCCATTTTTTTTTTTTAATTTATTTCATAATATTACAATAAGTTTAAACTATAAAGCAAGCCATAAATCACGGAGATTTGTCCGGTATGCTACAAAATAGGTTGAGCTGATCATCTACACATATCATCAACAAAATGCAAAGACAATAAAAGTAAACATAGGTTAGGTAGGTACTTAAAATTATTGCGCTTAACACTAACTAAAATGCGATACAAATGAATCGCGTCAGCAGGCCACCTGCACTACGTGAGAAAGAGATACATGCTAGTTAGAATGTTCGCTATAGCTAGGTATACCGTGCTAATAGTGAAGTTGGCCCAACCGAGCGACAAAGCATAAGATGTGCGTGCATAATAGATACTTTTTTTTTTTGCGTTGGCTACAGGGTGTTCAAAAAATGCAATTTAATTTTTTTCTTTATATTATTTTTTGTTATGCTATTCAAAAAAGAAGGGTCAATGTCATTTAATAGACGAGGAACCAAATAGTGCGTTGTCCGTTCTCCATATGTGTTTTTAGCTTTTGCTGTTATTAAACGCTCGTTAATTACTTTTCTGGTTTTAATTTTATGAAAAACTTTTTTTTGTTGGATATCTTCGTTAAAAAATTGTTCTTTTAAGAGGGAATACAGAAATTTAATATGTACGGGGAGAATATTGCAATGCCTAAAGAGATCATATTCACTATTTTTGTATTGTTCTTTGACTGCAGGTGATACGATTTTTTTCAAAATTCTAATTTGGAGACTCTGGATTTTATCGAGATAGGTTTTAAATGTTCTGCCATAGCTGGTAATGCCATAATTAATTATAGAATCGGCTAAGGAATTGTATAGCAATAAAAGTATTTTGTAAGGTATTTTATTTCTTATTATTATTATATTGGCTAGGAATGCTCTAAGCCTGTCACAGATACCATTGATATGTGGGAGCCAGTTAAACTTACTATCAATCACTAAGCCAAGGTACGTATGTTTATCTACGGTTTCAATTTCACGGCAACTACATTTTTGTTGTTTTTGATGAAAACACGTATGTTCGTGAGCTTTAAGGTTCCCGTTTGTATCAACGAAGGTTTTGGTGAAAGGTGATCGGATATGTAATAGTTTTGTCTTATCAGCATTGAGGACGAGATGGTTATCATGACACCATTTGTTTAAAGAGTCAAAATCTTGTTGAAGTCTCTCAAGTGCTATTTTAATATTTTTATCGGCTATTATTAAACACGTGTCGTCCGCATACTGATAAGATGTGCAGTGCTTAAGTACATTATTCATGTCATTCACATAAGCAATATAGTGAAGTGGACCGAGCACAGACCCTTGAGCTGTACCTTCAGTGATAGGTAGAACATCACTTTTTGCGTCATATATCTTAACATAATAGGATCTGTCTTTGAGGTAATCTTCACACCACCCCAAAACAGGACCCCTGATTCCTGTATTTTCGAGCTTTGTCAGCAGGTTTTCATGATTTAAAGTGTCAAATGCCCGTGAGAAATCAATAAAAAGGGCTAGGACATGTTTACGATCATTAAGATGATTATTGACTTCATCACAAAACTTAGACAGCAGTGATGTCGTGCTCTTGAGGGGCTGAAAACCATACTGGTTGGGGTTTATTATTTTGTTTTTATGATAGAAGCAATGTATCTGATCGCACACGTACTTTTCAATAATTTTGTCTATGGACGATAAGAGGGATATCGGGCATTATAGTTCCCCCTGGTGACAAACGAAGTAAGTTGCATTTTAGCAAAAAATCTCGTTTTCGTTAAAACGGGGCAAACAAAACAATGGCAGTAAGCGCTGTACACTCCGGTAGGCACAGTTCGTTTTCGTCATTCACAATCACAACACGTTCTTGTTTTCGCGTGATGTAACGAAAAAGAAAAAATATAATTGTGGGGTCCGTAGACCAAAGAAAGCACATAAGTCTATAATTGTTACTTTTCAGGAATCAAAAAAAGTTTTTACAAATCAAATATTAGTTTGTAATGTCCCACTATGATCTAACGATTTACACTTCAGTTTGACTTTTAATATATGTAGGTTTGTAATTGTAGGAGAGAATAGGCTTTTTTCAACACTAACAAATTATAATAAACATTTGAAAAAAGACAAAGTGTTGAAAAATATCCACGACCGGGATTCGAACATGCACCCATGATATGATATGCCGGATCAGATGCACTGTCAACGATGCTATAATGGCTGAATTATCGTGCGGGTTCGAATCCCGCTCGTGGATTTTTTAACACTTTGACTTTTTTCTAATTGTAGTTTGTTTGCAACAAAATTTACGTAAAATTATATATACTTAACCATAATTATAATAAACTTCTTAGGTCAGGCAACAAATAGGGTGGCACCAGTCTTTGACAGAAACCAGAAATCAACACTTTTTTCCATTTAATCATTAGAAGTAAGGTGTCAGCAAATGATTTGTGACTAAAGCGACTTTTAAATACAGACCCTTTGTCATTCTGTAAAATTTCAATTAAACAGTTTTACATGGACAAAGACCTACTGATGTTGCTTGGTTACTTACATACTTATATTATAAACATATCCTTACATTTTTTTAATCCTTTTTAATTTGCTATTTTTATTTCTTTGGTTTTTTTTTAAGTTCAGTTAAGTTATGTTTCTTTTTTTGTTTTAAGTATTGTTCAATGAAACTATTATTTTTTGGCGACGATGATAACTGTGTCGAACTCCGGCTTACAAGTGTTGAACACCGGTCCCATCACATCTTTTTAGGTCAGGTTCATTCAAAAGCACTATTCTTAAGTTTATTTAAATAAAAAAATTTCACTTTTACTTTGAGGTAACAAGTAGGTAGTTTAAAAACCATAACTTGACTTGGCATTAAAAAATATGTATTGACTTAAGCATGTGCTTTGTCTGCGAGCCTAGAACTTAGCGTTTTAAACAAAGACCTATTAAATCTCTTTGGTTTTAAAACGGAGGCACCGTGGTCCGTGCCTCGGTCCAGCGGCGGTGACCTTGGCTCAGATACTTGGCGTATACAACTCCCAATTCCTTGTACGACGCAATTTGATGGTTATTTATTACGCAACACCGCTGTTAGAGGCACACGCATTTTGTATCTATTTGTAAGTACAAACATGGTGAATTTTATTTCATATTAGATTAGATTAACGAATACGAGAATCATTATGGCATCGAAGCAGCGCCTCCTGGTAGGCTACTCTTGACGCAAACTCAATCTCAATACAATTCCAATGCGATTAATATGTATCGATATTGGGATAAGTTTCGCAATTTCGGAACGCCCCATCTCGATAATAATTTGTTCACTCAATTTCCACGCAATTTAATTCCAATGTAGCGCTATTATCTCTTTTAAGGGTGCCATTTGAATTTTTTAGATTTGGGATTGGAAATTGATTATTGCAAATTGTGTTTCAAGAGTAACCCACCTGGCGACATACGAGAAGTCTTAAAAAAAAAACAAAGAATAAGGTCCGAAACTCCGAATAGTTCTTCCGTGTTTTGTCTTTTTTACTCTAATTTGAATTGACTTCTTGGCGGGAAAGTGAAGAGTCATGTCTGCGGTTTTGTTTTATTTTCTAAAATTTGTGTTAAGTCGAATATTAATGTGAAATAATGGTGGATTATTAACCGTTAAGTGTTCGTGAGTGTGCATGAGTGTTGGCAAATGAAACAAAACAGTGCAACGTCACTAATCAAATTCTCTCAAGAAGTCCGCTTGAGGACTTAGTAAAGCCCCACATCTTTACTGAGATACTCGAGGGGTTGGGGGTATATCATTTCTCACTTCTCATTTCCATTATCATTCATCATCATCATTTCCATTATCATTCATCATCATCTTTAGGATTATAATACTAATGAAATTAAGAAACTAATGACATGGCAGCATGGTCTATGACCTTAGCCGGTTCCTCAGAGAACAAACTATTAAAAAAAAAAAAAAAAAATCTAATTTGAATTGACGTTTACATGACAGGAACAAAACACGGATTAACTGTTCGGAGGAGATTTCTTGGCGGGAAAGTGAAGAGTGTCAAATAAAAAAAAAACTATTCGGAGCTTATTCTTTGTTTATTTGTAAGGCCATTAAAGTTTTGCCATAGGTAATATATTCTCGTTTTCGTAAACGTTATCGAGTAAATATGGATAGTAATCACTCGATTACGTTAACGAAAACGAGAATTGATATAGCATTGAAGCAGCGGCAGCGCCTCTTCAGTGACAAACAAATTCTCTTGAATAATATCTCCTTCGGATAGGTACGAGGCAAAAATAATGCCATACAAATTTACATTTCCGTTGGCGTGATAAAAGGCGAATGGCACTCAGGTAAATATTATGTGTAAAAATAATACATACCGAAATCGATTCATTAGCTAATTCTAAGCCAACTGTTTCAGGACGTCTATTAGAGTTGTTGGAGGTCAGTGTTCAACACTAGAATAGTTTTGCTCACCAAAAAATAACATACAATTTCATTGAAACTTTACTGAATGACTGATGGATAATAACACTTACTTTGGTACTATCTAGCCTGCAGTTAATTGTTGCAAAAAAAAAATTCAAAATTTAAAATAATTTATTCAGTTTAGGCTACAAATTGCTTTTATGAATGTCACTATGCCATCAGTTTGTAAGTCTACTCTGGGCCCAGCCCCCTGATATGAGCTCTTATAGCAGTATTATTGCAGTTGTGGAAAGGAGATGCGAGTATATTCGCCGCTACACGCGTCTCGTTTTCACAACTGCAATAATAAGAGCTCGCTATACCTACTGAGAAGAACCGACAAAAAACTCAGCAAGGCCATTTTTCTCCTTTACAGCGTCCTTAAATTGCCCTATCATAAAAACACACTTTCCATCACAAATAAAACTAAAAATTTAAAAAAAACAAGAGAAAAAGAAATTTGTAAAATTACATCAGTTAATTACCAGTTTAAATTTAACTCTTTCAGGCTCAGAGGGATGTATATTCTCATCTATTTTGAACTATATGTGATTGAGTTATGATTGAACCAAATGAAATATGTGGTTTAGTTTGCTAACCACTGACCCTGAAAGAGTTTTCATACAGTACTAATAAAAGTCAAAAATTGTCTAAGAAAAAACAAATTTAACGAAATTTAGTCAATAATAATAAAAATAAGATAAGTATATACAAGAGCAAACCAGCCTCCAAAAGCGGCATCTGTTCACAGTATGACATATGAATCACTAGGTTGCAAAAGTCAAAAATCAATTGATATATCTAATAATAAAAAGAGAAATGGACCGAATATAACAAAGGTACCACTAACCTATGTTGTATTATAGTGATAACTAGAATCAACAGTTTTCGAACCAAGCCACATCCCTTTGTAGGTCGTGACGCGACGGCGAGCCGGGTACGCCCGGGTCGGACCGAAGGCCAGCTATATCCGGCCCGACCTTGCGCAGGGACAACCGGGAGAGCTCTCAAGGAGACTGCGTAAAAGCCGAACGATACAAAATGGCGGTAACCGAAATGCCTCCTTCATACTAATTTCTTTGTTGTACAAATTACAAGAGCAAATAGTTTCTCTTTTTCTTCGCTTGTCTCATTTAAATGGCGCTCTCTCATACGAGCAGCGCGTTTAGTAGGTCTTCCCATATTCGCTTTTGATAAATAGATCGACAAAATAACAAATCACTAAAAAGCGAGAAATAAACAAAATTTTAACAAAAAAGAAAACCGACTACAAAAAATTAAGGCTGAAAAAATTGCACTAAAAAGTAAAAAATAATTGCGTAGTTTAGTTTGTTCAATTAACTTGCAATTAACCTACATTATACTCAATCTTATATTCTTTCTTAGGAAAATATATAGGTACAATTATTGTTATTTCTGGAGTCGGTGCCAGGCAAGGTAACTTTAACATTAACATTTAACGACATACTATAATAAAACATAATAGTACATTCAATCTTATGCATGAAATTTTGACTACAAACGCGGACTGGCACCGACTCCAAAAATTTCGTTGGCTGGCATCGGCTCCATCAAGTGTCTCATCTAACGTAATTTAGAAAATATTTTTAACCGACTTTAAAAAAAGGAGGAGGTTCTCAATTCGACTGAATGTTTTTTTTTTTTATGTTTGTTACGCGATATCTCCGTAAGTTGTAAACCGATTTTGAAAATTCTTGTTTTGTTCGAAAGGGTATGCTTGCTGAGTGGTCTCATTGTCACCATCACTAAATCTGATGATGGGATCCCAGAAAAATCGAGGGCATTCCTTAAATTTTATAGGCATATATAACGTTTTTAGTGTATTTTCTAACGCTACACCAATATTTGCGTCTGGTAGTCATTATCACGTGTGGCTGAGATGATGATGAAAGGTCAACTCCTCAACGGTTAAGAGTTAAAGGATAATTCTTTCAATTCTGTATGATTGTAGACCGAAAAAAAGGCTCAAGGTCACTCAAAGTGCAATGGAGAGGGCTATGCTCGGGGTTTCTCTGCGTGATCAGTAATGAGAAGATCCGCAGAAGAACAAAGGTTACTGACATAGCCCGAAGAGTCGTACACACACCTAATTACATATTTTTATTAAACCCTTACTACGCCTTGTATTAAATCTTTGCGTTTTAATCACAGACCCAATTTTTTTATAAATTATAGCGTGTTACATTTTCATGGAACATTAAAGAACATTTAGTATATTAGTACTTCATAATTTTTTTTTGTAATCACAATGTAACACGCTTTTATTTATAAAAAAAATTAGGTCTGTGATAAAAAAACGCAAAGATTTAATACAAGGTGTAAAAATATCGTCGGTGCGCGTGCGAGACCGCGTAAGAGCAGTTTGTAAAAACCGCGTACCTATCTGCTTTTGCAAAATTTTGCAAAAAGACGAAAATATATTATTTTGTTGTGATTGTTTGCCTCAAAGAAATAGCTGTCAATAAATGTCAGTCGAAATAATATGTTTGAATGGCCAAGATGTTCACTTTTTTCGTCTTTTTGCAAAATTTTGCAAAAACAGATAGGTACGCGGTTTTTACAAGCTGCTCTTACGCGGTCTCGCACGCGCACCGACGATATGGGATTATTATGTCGTAGACCAGAGGTTCCCAAACTTATTTCGTCTAACGCCCACTTTAAAAATCAGTGATTTTGTAGCGCCCCCCATTCTTTCCTTAAAAACCTCATTAACATATTACCCTCGCCTGGAGTTTAATTAAACCTATATTCTAAACACGAATATTTCTCAGTGTTTGATACCTATTACACACCAAATATCTTAAAATATAAATAGCGTTGTGAACGCATTAAAAATAATAAATATTTAATATATTTTTAGTTTATATTTATACAATAAAATAGGATATCAATATGAACTAATAAATGGATGTTGTGTAGTAGGAGAATTTTAATTTAAGTGAATTTTAAAATATGAAGTAGCTAAAGTTATAAATCAGCCATCGCCCCCATAAATCACATCAGCGCCCTTAATTTTTTCCCGGGCCCCTTACCGCCCCCCTCTAGTTCTCCAGCGCCCACAAGGGGGCGTTGTCGCCCACTTTGGGAAAGACTGTCGTAGACGAAGAAGGTTAATTATCGTTAAAGGTTGCAATGTAATTTTTAACTTTTCAGTATTTTTAATTAAATTACCTTATTTATTAATAACTTGTTAATTACCTTAAATCTTTAGTTTAAAGTAATTAACAAGTAACAAAAGTTTGTTTTTTAAAAAGTTTTTCTTTTCTTTTAATTTTATTTTTAACTTTTTAGTATTTTGATGCTAAATTGACTACGGCGTAGTTCGTAGCGCGTAGCAGTGATTTTTTCCGTTATGTAGCCCGTAGTACGCTCACAATGTGTAGTTTTGAGCACTTAAAGCTGCATGTACTTTATATTTTAATAACTTAACATATAAATTAGTTATATAATTATTGGTTTATTACTGGTAGTCGTTTGTAACATCTCTCATTCAATCCATTTCATTTAATGCGTCAATATAAAAGGTTTCTTCGAAGTCAACTTGGAGCAGTCAAGTTCTTCTATAATAATGTGGGATTATAATTATTAATCCACTAGTGGACCCGGCGGACTTCGTACCGCTTTGACAATTTCCATTCATTCCCGTGGGAATATCGGGATAAAAACTATCCTATGTGCTAATCCAGGTTATAAACTATCTGTATGCCGAATTTCATCCAAATCCATTCAGTAGTTTTTACATGAAAGAGTAACAAACATCCATCCATCCATACTTACAAACTTTCGCGTTTATAATATTAGTAGGATTTGTCGTCTAGGCTCGTCTACTCGGATAATTGATCAAACTTCAGATGAATATCTCCGCAATGGTGGTAGAATCTGTATTCTAAAGCGACGACGCCTAGACGACAAATGGATTAAAATTATAATTCCACATTATTAAAGGTTTGTAATGGGAATATTGACCCGTTAATATTCCTATTCCTTTCCATTTGTCGTGTAGGCGTCCCTTTAGAATACAGATTCTACCACCATTGCGAAGGTATTCATCTGAAATTTAATCAATTATCCGAGTTTCATCCACATTCATAACAAACGGAACGAACAAACGAACGAACTTATTTTCCCGAGTTCCTATGGCCATCTTCCAGCTCTATCATCAGACCCTGGTTACCATTTAGCACCAAAATACTCGTCAAGACGAATTATACGAGCTCAAACTCGATGGGGTTGTGTCGTTTAACTACCGAGTTCCTATGGCCACCTTCCGGTTCCATCATCAGACCCTGGTTACCATCTAGCACCAAAGTACTCGTCAAGACGAATCATACGAGTCCAAACTCAATGGCGTTGTGTCGTTTAATTACCGAGTTCCAATGGCCATCTTCCAGCTCCATCATCAAACTCTTGTTACCAACTAACACCAAAATACTCTTTCATACTCGTCGGTTTTGGAGATATGAGGTAATAAAGAATATTACATACAAGATGGGCGCGAAAAATATGACCCTTCCTTTGCAGTCGGGTAAAAATCAGCCAGCTTCAGAAAGCTCGAGAGGGAATCAAACCCACAACCTTTGGGTAACCGGTCTAATGCTCTGACCGCAGGCCCAGTGCGGATTGGTGGTTATTAACGACTGCTAATGCAGCCGGGACCAACGGCTTTACGTGCCTTCCGAAGCACGGAGGAGCTCGAGATGATACATTTTTGGTCACCCATCCTATGACCGGCCTTTGCGAAAGTTGCTTAACCTCCGCACTGGCAGACCGGGCGCGTTAACCACTGCGCCATCGAGCTCCTCTTAATAATATAATAATAATAATAATAATAATTTATATAACAAATAAAATATGAGATTTATCTATACTAATATTATAAAGCTAAAGAGTTTGTTTGTTTGTTTGTTTGTTTGTTTGAACGCGCTAATCTCAGGAACTACTGGTTCGAATTGAAAAATTCTTTTTGTGTTGAATAGTCCATTTATTGAGGAAGGCTATAGGCTATATAACATCACGCTATGACTAATAAGAGTGGAACAGTCGCTAATTAACGCGGGTGAAACCGCAGGGCACAGCTAGTAATAGATAGATATCGAAACGATACTTCGACGGTCCCTACGTAAAATTCCTCAAGTGGTACATAAGTAATTTTTATTTTTTTGTTTCGAAACCTTCAGGTCATCCTAAAGTTTCGTTTCATCAAAGAAACAGGGCTAAAAATGCCATAATTCTACTCTAAATCAAACCTCGACAAATTCCATAACTACAAAATCTCCAACGTAAAACTACAGCAGTGGCAGTTCCGTAATTTTACATCGAGGAGTCAAGGACGCCCTTGCGCGCCTCCCCCGCAACTGCCACTTGCGGAACAGTTGCGCTTGCTCCCTCATGGTAATGTTTTCTTTTACTGCGTAAGTACTCGTTAAATATATAGAAACATGCCACGAAAGAGTAACATTATGGATTACTCCCAATCTGAAAATCCCGTAAGTGTTTATTACGGCTCATTATGTCCCACGTATAATTTTGTAATTGGCAGTTACAATATATCTATACTAATATTATAAAGCTGAAGAGTTTGTTTGTTTGTTTGTTTGAACGCGCTAATCTCAGGAACTACTGGTTCGAATTGAAAAATTCTTTTTGTGTTGAATAGTCCATTTATTGAGGAAGGCTATAGGCTATATTACATCACGCTATGATTAATAGGAGTGGAACAGTCACTAATTAACGCGGGTGAAACCGCAGGGCACAGCTAGTAACTGATATTTATTTAAAAACTTAAAACGTAGCATATAATGTTGCTTACTGGTAATGTTTATATCTGAAGAATAAAACGACTAATATAATATTATAATATTGTTCGCAACAAAATTTGCATTAGAAAATATTTGAACATTTTATAAATAGCTAATATTTGTAAAAATATTATGATCGGATGTTAGTGACGGTAGTTGTTGACATTGAATGGTCGCCTTTGGCTTTCAAAGTTATAAGTGTTAGTGTTAAAAGTAAATAGTGTTGAATAATTTAGGCGGGCTGGTTAGAACCACGATAGCTCAATCGGAAGAGTCGGAAGAGAACCCGGTATGTCAGAAGGGTGCAGATTCAAATCCTGCTCGTGGAAATTTTTTTAACATTTGTGTTTTTGTAATTTGTTCGCAACAAAATTTGCGTTAAAAATTATTTGAACATTTTATAATATTCTATTATTGCATTGTTCGCAGCGATAACATAGGCTGAGGTTAAGAGTTAATCGATAACCTCATCAACACAAAATTTTATCAACAAAATTGGGTCGACAGCCACTTATTATTACAATAAAATATTGTTTGCAATAAAGTTTATATTTTGAGTTTTGAACATTATTATTAGAATAGTGGCGCAGTTTTTAAACCCCGAGACTAGACTTGCCAACTTTTTTTACAAGAATTAAAGTATCGTAAAGGTAGCAGAAGGAAAATAAACTGTAATTTTAGACAAACATACTTACAGTATTTTTTTTTGTTTTAAATACTTACATTTATCTATCTAAATAAAAATGAATGTTGCTAAGCGCAAAACTCGAGAACGGACTCTTATGAGAACGGCTCGACCTATTCGGCAAATATTTTTTTAGACACGGAGCTTCAATAAAAAGAAAAAAATGGCTTTTGACAGAACGAAGCCTGTCCGGGCAGCTACAGCTAGTTATCAATAAATAAATAAATACATCCACTATTTATTTTGTTTTTAGGGTTCCGTAGCCAAATGGTAAAAAACGGAACCCTGATGGATTCGTCATGTCTGTCTGTCTGTCTGTCTGTCCGTCCGTATGTCACAGCCACTTTTTTCCGAAACTATAAGAACTATACTGTTGAAACTTGGTAAGTAGATTGGTAACTTGGTAACAAATTCTATGGACATAATAAGATGTCTGAATTAAATAAATAAATAAATAATAAAAAATAAGGACAATAAAAAAACATTGTAAAATCGATGCGTTCGTCCAGTCACATACTTGTTTCAACGGATAACGGAAAACGACCTACAATTTATTATTAGTAATACCGTCTCTGAATCATCATCATTACAAAGTACTTTAAGACCACGTGGCTTAAACCACGTGAAACATGGGCTCCAAATATCAGGTGTTAGTAAGTAATAATAATCTATCTATCTTCTATCATATACAAGGTGTTGCAAAATTACCCGTTATACGTAAAGGTTGTTAAAGTACATCCTATCAAGAGTCCTCTGTAAATTTCTTAAAACCTTTGCATTAAGATTTAGTTTTCAGTAAAAAGAGTTATTTTAATGATTAATAAAAATATCGACTATGTTAAGGCACATGACTTTTTCAGGTTCATGACGTTATGTTACCTACCAGGAGTAACGACTCCTGTCTACTCTGTACCTCCCACAGAGTAGCCTATACCTAATCTTCAGACACTGTATTCTGTGATCCTAGTACATACACACTGGATATTAATATCCCAGATTTGGTGAACGTTGCATCGTCCGTCCAAATGACCCGGTTCACATAGCTGCGGTCAGCTTCTAGCTGCCGCAGATACCACTCGCAGAAGTTTCTTCGGAGAGCGAAATCACCTGGTGTTAACTCCTGTGTACGCCGGTAGTGGTAAGGGTGTTGACCGTCAGCTCGAAAAATCCGCCAAACTGTGACATGGTTCATCCCAAACCTCGCCGCGGCACGCCTCGTCCTGATGGTTGGTTCGTCTTCGAAAATTTCCAGCACCTCTTCTTCTCGCCTTGCATCTAACGTATTCAGACATCCACTGCCACGTGAACGATGAAAGGATCCCGTGGAATGCAAACGTGTTGTCATTTCACGAAAACATTGGTAAGATGGTAACCGTCGCTGGTCAGCAGGTGCTCTGCCTTCAATGAAACGTTCATGGTACAAGTCACGAGCGCGAGCTAAGTTTCCATCAGCTCGTCCCACGCACAACATCATCTCGTAGTAATCGGAATTGGAGAACATAGCCATTTTCGCAATTAAAGAAACACACGAAAAACACACATATGGACGACTGAATGAAATAAAAAGAAAATCAAAAATTATGACACCGGCCGGCCTGTCAAAATTCAGGTACTTTAGAAAAAACCATGGTACGCTTTGTTTTACACGGATAATATTTCGTCTGAGATGAGAGTTTTATTCTGAGGTTTTAATGCTAGATGTCAAAATTACGGTATTTTTGCGTATTATAATCTTCTTAGAGCATTAAACCAACATAATGGTACATGGTACGAAGGCCTGTTGAAAAGTTTCATATGAAATTAAAATCTTACAATTAAATAATAATAACAATAATAAAATTATGTGTTCAATCATCATTAACAAGGTTTTTACGTCTATTATAGACGATTCATGGCGTAGTAGTACATTACATAAAATTACAATTTACTTCATTGACAATCAAATTTTATTAATAACTAATTCACAACATCAGATAGTAATTTTTTATCGGATGTGTATTTATTTATCATTTTTAGTGTAAAACATAAAAAATACACATACACATTGATTTATGCGCGAATACCACTATGCAATTTCCTTCTGCCCGTCGCTCGGCGCGGCGGCAGGGGCGGCTAGGCGACAGCTCTCGAAAGAAGTGTCTATGCTTCTGACTAGTTCTGACCGCCTAGTAGTACGAGGTGGTCAACATTTTGTACGGATTTAATAATCTAATTTGGGTTTTTAATCTTAAAGGACACCGGCCTAATTAATCATAAAAGACTGATTACTATTTTGATATTGTTTAATTTTGATTATTGTTAGTTGTTTGTTTAGTGTAGGTAATCTACTTGTGTAAAAATAAAACATAATGTTTATTTCTGAGTTTGGCTTAAAATAAGTAAAATAGCAAACGAAAGATAAATCGGTGTGGTGTTTTGTATTATTTGTAATATTTCTAACCTGTAGTATTACACGGCTCAGCTTCAGCAGCTTGATCAAATTGATTTGTACAAAATAAAAAGCAAACTGCTTTCAAAGCACGTGTTAGAAAAATGTTGTCAATCTATGCGGTAAAAATCTAAGTTTTCTGTATTTGGAGTTCCGTAAAAACATTGAAAAGCCAAAATCTGCAGTCACTGCTTTCCTAGTACTACTGCTGTGTAGTTTCTGTTTTTTGGGAAACCACTCCGCATTAAAATTAGGATACGATTTACATTTCCAGAATTAACTGTTTATGTGTTGTACGAGTAATAACTTGTTTTACATCCTAAACCTTATTGTAAGTTTGTAAAAGTGCAAACGTTACTATCGCGTTTGCTTTAACAGATTAAATTCTCGATCTTATTTACATACCATTACGATCTATCTGTTAAAACTTAACTTAAACGCGATAGTAACGTTTGCACATTTTTACAAACTTACATCCTAATGTAATGATTGATAGAACCCCTAGGTTCTGACGTCTGTTGAAGGCGGCACAATACGACACGTGATCGGTAGCCGATTATTGAAATGAAACCTTTTGCATGGATCTACTCGCGTTTATTGTTACTTGGTTTACAAAAAATATTTCATTTCAATGTGTAGTGTTCGCGTAAACTTTAGAAAACAATGTCAGGTAATCAAAAGAAAGGAACAAACAAGTGCGAAAAGGCAACTCCTCTCTCTTGCATCTTGGGATGATCCTACTGTTAGCATGGTAAGTGAAAACTCACCCACATATCCCATCTATCAACCGATATGTTGCGACGCTATAAAAGACTGTGTAATAATAAATAGCTATCCATCTTTTGTTCCGTTAGAGTAAAATGATTTAATTTCAATTATTATTATGCGGAACCCACTAATAAATATTACCAAAAGTACCAGGTCAACATGATTTCTAAAAAAAGGAGGTGGGAAAATTCAATTTCAAAGATCAAACTACAGAAAGGTTTTGCGCATAAGTTATGTAAGTACCTACTTAGCTAACAGCTACGATTCTTGTTCCCGTACCTACCTATTAAACTCTCTTTTACTTCTTAGGTCGGCTTGCACCAAAACTCACTAAATACGTTTAGCGCTAAACATGTTTAGAGTATCATTCTGTCTCTTTCAACTTCCAACAGACGTCAGAAATGGAATGATATTTTAAACGTGTTTAGCGCTAAATGTATTTAGGGTAGATTTTACCAAAATCCAATTTATACGAGAATATCTACTATACGAGAGCTATCCCAGTATAACTTTACTCTTATGATTTAATCTATGGATAAGTTACTCTCGCTTAGTTACTCTGTGCTGTGACGGAAACGGAAACGAACGAAAATATTAAATTAACCACCAAGCATAAAAGCACATTCATACCATGCGTGAGCAATGGCGCTGCGTATTTTTAATTAACCAGGGTAATATGTCTGCTTGACGTTTTGAATAACTTCAATCAAATATTCTCATATCAATTAATATTGTGTTGATTGTTTGTTGACAGATAATATTGTAAAAATAAGAAGTCATGAATAGCGTAATTCTTTAATACATACAAGCTCGTAAATACAACGAGCGCATACAACTCACCTACCTATTTGTTGCATACTCCAGACGATGCTCAATTTTTGTCAGCAAATTATACACAGATGCTTTTGACAAACGGAATCTTATATGGCGAAGTCGTAGACGTCGTTATCTTCAAAGTAAGTACTATGTCCTTTCTTTAAACCATGTAGGGCGAGAGCAAAATATTCTTCATCGTCATTAGTCAATAAATTGATTCAAACGTAACGACATTTTGTTAGGTTATCTATAAAATTTGTAACAGACAGCTGTTATTGTGAATTATAAAGCAAATCTGAATAAGTATAAATTTAACTATCAAGTATTTAATTTGGAAAATCTTTTAAAAGGGACTTTAACTAGATTAAAGGTCCCTGTACTGTTACACACACAATGCACAAATACCGATAGATGACTAGTCTGAAAAAAATAATAATCTTTGATTTAGAAGCTAATGACTTCAACAGCTGATCAGTAGTGTTGGGGATCTCTTAAAAATCTTAGCGATGTTTTTGCTGAACTTCGATATTGTTTTTTTCGGAAACTACTGTGCCTACAACTTAAAGAACAGCACCCACCACTTCAGTTTTATGTATAGCTACTGACATTTCAGGCCTAACGGGTTTTTTTGAAACAAGTTGTATATCTATACATATAATAAAGCTAAAGAGGGTCGAAAGTCTGTACATGGAAGATATTCGAAAAAAAGTTGGCTGGGGATACTTAGAATCGACAACAGAACATGTTCCAACAGTTTTCAGAGTTTTTGTTCGTTTATTTGACCGCGCATCACGTGAAAATGGCTGAACGGATTTGGATGAAACTTTGCACATAGACAGACCGAGCACGTACCCAGGTTTTTTTGCCGGGGGGGTCCGTTTGGGTAAATGAATAAAGTACCTAAATGACACGTAAAAGCTTCTCTGAAATAAATAGCAAATCAATTTTCACATAATAATAATTATTCAATACATATTTTTTTAAATGAGACAATGTTATAACATTTAAAAACCTTCTTGGTCGGGTGACATTTCATTCAAAACATCATCCACTGAAATAGCTTCATTTGATTAGGCCGACAACGTTCATTCCCCATTTTATTGCGTAAATATGTTTTTACTCGTTTTAATGTTGAAAAGGACCTCTCAACACTAATTGCGGTAGATACAGGGAGCGAGGCTAACAGTTTTAATAGTGTGTATAAATATGTGTATGTGTATATGTTGTAGGTATAACACGTTCGGGGGGGGAGGGGGGTCCGGACCCCTAGGACCGACCATGACAGACCATGACCCGGACTAGAATATAGGATACTTTTTATCCCGGTAACAGGTTCCTGTGGGATAGTGTAGTCTTCGCGAACCAAGTCGCGGGCGACAACTAGTTATAAATATAAATATTAGACAACATCACATACATTGCTCTGATCCCAAGGTAAGTAGCTAAAGCACTCGTTTTAAGGAAATCAGAAACAACGGTGGTACCACAACCACCCAGACCCGACACAACATCGAAAAGTTCGTTTTCGACGTTGACCCGTCCGGGAATCGAACCCGGGAGCTCAAAGTTAGCGCTGCCCAAAGTACGGCGTGCAATGCCACGGAGGTCATCAAAATACATGAGCCCTGTATAAGTATATTAGCAAATATTTGAGATCAATGGTAAAATTATCTATTAATCAATATGTAAAACAATTTTTACTTAATTATCTTTTTCAAAATCATTGTATTTTAATATTTTTAATAAATTGTATATTATGATTACTTATTTCATTTTAGGGGGTGTCGCGCGGAATTTCGAAAATTTACGTGTTTTTAAGTCACTGGTGCTAGGCGCTGAATAGGTCATATACATTAAAAGGACTAGTGTAGGTTAGCTTGATCCTTTCACAAGGCCATGGTTGTCTTGGAATTTGAAACAAATACCCAGGAACTGCATAAACAATACGTAGAAGTAATGATATCTAAAAACTTATTTCTTCAGAAACTTTGTAAATATAGCACAAATGAAACAATGATCCGACATCAAAATGTTTGTATTGATATTCCGCAGGCCACTGTTGTCTTATTTTTCAATAAAAAAATATGTATATGAAAATATTAAGACTTTTATTATTTTTTACCCAAACGCCTATGATTTTACGAAAGTAAACATTGCTCTAAATAAGTCACCAGCCTACTCTGTACAGATATGAGTGTGCGTGCGTATTCTTGTCGTGCGCCGTTGTCACACCACACTGCCACGCGCCGCTCGCTCGCTATCATAAAGAAACTTGAAACTCGCAGTTTTGCGTCCGCGCTGCACCCCCATCGGCAAATAATTCTGCGATTGAATAATAACATTGTTAATAAGCAAGTCTTCAAAGCATATATAATTGTTCGTTCAATTTATTTTCGGTTTAATATATGATGAAAACAAGATAAGAGTACCAAGATAACGAGTAGTGCGTTTATTTAATTTAATACTCAATATTTTATTGCCAAACTTATCGTTACAAAAGGTGTTGTAAAAAAATATAAAATACCTAGTACATGATGGACGCTGTCGGGCACTGCATTTGGAAGGAGAGAGGACGATATTTTAACTGCAAGGTACTCTTGTATGTTATAGTAATGGTCCACTTTGGGTCGCACGCTATTAGCACAGATTAGGTAATAGTGCTATTAGTATTTGCTTCAAACGGTCTATTTATATCTTGTCATTTTTACCATTGAAAATGGTTATCAGATGCAAATCGCCTGAGACGTATTTTTGGCCATAGCTCCGAGACACGTGTGAGCGTTTGAATTCTGAAAATAGGCTAGAATGTTTTTTTAGAATTTTGAAAATGTGATAAAATTTAGTTTTTTAGGGGGTGTTTGTATACTATATTATAAATATTTAAAAAAAAACCGACCTAAGAAAAAATTAAAAAAAGGGCTCTTTCCGTATAAAAAAAGAGATGTAGCTTCTTTGATAATTGACCGATCGTCATGGTAATGGTGTTAAAATATGCGGATGCAGGCGAGAAGCGCATTCAAGTTGGAATTGTGTCATTCAAAATAAAATGGTTTTTTTTCGTAAATTGTTGTATTACTAAAAAACCAGCCAAGTGCGAGTCGGACTCGCGCACGAAGGGTTCCGTATTTTATGACGTATTAAAAAAAACTACTTACTAGATCTCTTTCAAACCCAATTTTCGGTGGAAGTTTTCATGGTAATGTACATCATATATTTTTTTTAGTTTTATCATTCTCTTCTTTAAGAAGTTACAGGACACACATTTTACCACTTTGGAAGTGTCTCTCGCGTAAACTATTCAGTTTAGAAAAAAATGATATTAGAAACCTCAATATCATTTTTGAAGACCTATCCAATAGATACCCCACACGTATGGGTTTGGTGAAAAAAAAATTTGAGTTTCAGTTCTAAGTATGGGGAACCCCCAAAATTTATTGTTTTTTTCTATTTTTGTGTGAAAATCTTAATGCAGTTCACAGAATACATCTACTTACCAAGTTTCAACAGTATAGTTCTTATAGTTTCGGAAAAAAGTGGCTGTGACATACGGACGGACAGACAGACAGACAGACAGACAGACAGACATGACGAATCCATAAAGATTCCGTTTTTTGCCATTTGGCTACGGAACCCTAATAAAAATCGCCCTAGGCCTTCTAAGGGCCTGCTGGATATCTTGAAACTGTTGAAACATGCCTTAAACATAATTGTTATGGCGACATACCTACTTGGATAAGATAGTGGTAGGTATATGTGGAAACATTCAATAAAACATGTGTTTAATTTGATTCAAAGAGCACTCGTTAGGTAGGTACTTATCTGGTTTGTGTGTAAATATTACGAATTTATTAATCTAGACTTGTTCGTCAACTCGCACGTGCGAAATAATTTATTTCGTGCGAGTTGACACCTCCCTATTTTACCTACTTTTTCGTTCGTCAACTCGCACACCCTTATAAAGTACAGTCAATAAGAAAAAGAATCAAGATTGAAATTAAAATAAGTGGCTATTGCATACGGCTTTGCCCGTCTTGCTGATTTGATTTACTATTTCAAGCTACTGTTAAGTACAAATATTATCTAGATGTGCGGCATGAGGTGGGGGGACAAAATCGATGACGCAGGCATGACACGTGCTATCTCTTGTGACGTCGCACGCGCCGTATCTTATAATCTATCTCTTTCTAGTTCTAAGTAAATTATGTAGTTACCAGTTATTGGTTTTATATCATTTTAATAGCGTTACACATTAGCAACAAAACTTCTGTGATTTTAAAAAATTGTAACTTGACTGATGTTTTAAGTAGGTTAATAATTAGTAGCCAAAAGTTTTATATTTTACTGTTGATTTTTATCTTTGTATATTAAATTATGTAGTTACCAGTTATTGATTTTATATCATTTTAATAGCGTTACATATTAGCAACAAAACTTCTGTGATTTTAAAAGATTGTAACTTGACTGATGTTTTAAGTAGGTTAATAATTAGTAGCCAAAAGTTTTATATTTTACTGTTGATTTTTATCTTTGTATATTAAATTATGTAGTTACTAGTTATTGATTTTATATCATTTTAATAGCGTTACATATTAGCAACAAAACTTCTGTGATTTTAAAAGATTGTAACTTGACTGATGTTTTAAGTAGGTTAATAATTAGTAGCCAAAAGTTTTATATTTTACTGTTGATTTTTATCTTTGTATATTAAATTATGTAGTTACCAGTTATTGATTTTATATCATTTTAATAGCGTTACATATTAGCAACAAAACTTCTGTGATTTTAAAAGATTGTAACTTGACTGATGTTTTAAGTAGGTTAATAATTAGTAGCCAAATGTTTTATATTTTACTGTTGATTGTAAATGTTAGCTTTTGTTTTTACATTAATATTACATTTAGCATAGTTTTAGCGTTTGTTACAAAAATCGTTAGTAACAAAGAAATTGTAAGACTGGTTGATTTTCTTAGTAGATAAATTTTAATTTGCCAAAGGCTATATAATATTGTTGTTAATCGAAATTTTTACGATTTGTTTTATTTAAATAGTTTTTTTTATTTTTATATAAGTACATTTAGCATACTTTTATTTATGTAGTAACGTTTGTTACAAAAATCATTTGTAACGAACATTCAGCTGTGATTTTTATAGTTCCTAAGGCTGATTGATTTTATTAATAATTAACCCAATGCTACATATTTTACATACCTAAACCTGATAGTGGTTTTTTCGTGATATTGTTTAGGTATAATTCTTAGAGAAAATTATAATATATCTATCTCAAAATCAATATTTTGTTTTATTTAAAACTTCTACATTAAAAGTAGGCACTTATAGGTAATACTAAAACGAGTTTGTAACTGACTGTACATAATTACGTCATATTTTTACGATCGTGCGAGTTGACGAACGAAAAAATAAATAAATTAGGAAGGTGCCAACTCGCACGACATCAAAATTTTCGCACGTGCGAGTTGACGAACAAGTCATCTAATTAATAACATGATTTTAAAGATAGACATACAAAAATATTACACATACCTATCGGTTAAGATTAAAATATATCTTTGATTGCAATGCAATGGTTGCATTGAGTTTTAAGTACAAGTAAATATTGCACTGACTGACAGTAAAGAAATCAAAATGTCCGACAAATAAATCTATACTATACTAATATTATAATTATAAAAAGGAAACCTTTGTATTTTTGTAGGTAGGTAGGTATGGAAGTAAGTATATTTGCAACGAATAAACTCAAAAACTACTGGACCCATTTAAAATTATAATTTAATAAAATGCATGTTTCCTTGTTTGTGCCTTAGGCCATTCGTCTGATTACGATGGTATTTCATTGTTATTTTGATTTTCCGAATGCTTTATGAATTTATCGAAAACTAAAACAGCAGTACTTTTGCCGTTTCTCAGCTTGGGCTCGAACTCACCTTTCACCTTCCACCTTTTATTTCAGATGACCGAACTGAGCTACTATGTATGACACTGGATTAGAGAAAAGAGATATATTACTTCTATATTAATAGATAGATATTTATTTATTCTTAGATATCGTATAGTATGTACAGACAAAATATAAATTTTAGTAGTTCGAAAGAAATGATAATAATTATTATTAATACAGTACCAAACAGCTCCACCTTTTTGAGCCTAATTTTAATTACAACCTAAATCTGTGTTAATGTTTTTTAATAAATTTATTTCATTTTATTTGTTTATAATAGCACCAGCGTTCTAATCATGCACAAGAAAGAGCTAGTTTTGATTAATCTGTGTAGACATTAAATTCAAGTTTTTGATTTTGATTTATAAATAACGTTTAATCTAAATACATTAGGAAGAAAAGTTTTCTTTAAATTAATATAGTTTAGTTTTGTTTTTATTTTATTTAGTCAATAAGAGTAAAATATGTATTTGCATTGCAACTTAAGAATTTAACAAGTCCTTTACTTTTGCCTGGAAAACAGGTTAATCCTAGTTTAGGCACTTGTGTATTTTTGACATTATATAGTATGTTTAGTATTCTGGATATATTCTAAAGATATTCAATAAAGATTATTATTATTATTAATCATTTACTTGTATTGTAACAAAACCGTAAAATGGAATGGCCAGAGGGCTTACTGTCATGTCATGTCACATGTTGACATCAAAAATTATGCTTTGAAATTGAGTGTCACCCAGAGTTCTTTACCTAATAAATTACATGTATTGAGAGACTCCATATCAACTCAATCTACCGTACAATGTGTACTGCAAAGCTATTAGAATTATGATAAAGAATAGATTTTTATTATATTGTTCGCTCGGTCAGCTTTAACCCATGTTACAACCAAGCTCACATTTTTATTAGAATACAATTAGCTGCCAGCCTTTACATTACCCCGGGATTGTGATCAATCACCAATTACCAAACGGCATTCAGCAGATGCAGTATTTTATATATTAATGATGGAGGCCTCTGTGAGACAGTACTCAGTACTTAAAGACTAGTACTTTATTTTTTTACTATTGAATTTAATATATTGTACCCGAGGTGAGTGTAATGGATGTATAATAAGTTTGCTTCATAATTAGAAAGGATTAACTCACCTCTTGAAATAAATGCTTCAACACGCAGTAGTTTTATTGTTTCAATGTTTTCATAGCTTCTCAGTTGATTTTCTTCAATGTTTCCTTGACAATGTTCAGCGAACTTCTTGAGTCTTCATTTGATTTCTTCAGTTTGTCAGACTTGGTGTTCAGTACTAGCTTGTATTCTTCTTTGTGAAAGCTAAAAGAGATATAGCTCTACTCGTGAAGAGTAAAGAGCATTGACAGCTGTCGTGTGAACATTGAACCATTTGTCGGGCTCCGAAGAGCCCTGGGACGGGACGGGAAGAAGGATGGGACAGGGGGGACAGGGGGACGGGGACGCTGCGGACAGTCTGTTGCGCGACGACGTAGCCGCCGCCACACCATCTTCGCTTAACGTTAATTACAAACTAATTATAAAAAACTTGTAAAATTCCAAATATACTCGTTTTTTTGTACATCACAGAAGCTCCTCCATAACGGGCCCACCGCCCGCAGCTGAGATCAACATACAATTCTCTGTACAAACATATATAATCTTCAATCGTTAACAGTCGGTTTTACAGTTTACCGTATCGTTTAATTTTTAATTCTACAACTAGAATTAGGAACGCCGGGCCTCCACGATGTAACAATATTTTATTAAAGCTCTCTATCGGCGAGGTGGTAGGGCTGTTGAGACTGTCAGGAGCGCTCGCCGCGCGGAGCCCGGCGCTTACAAATAAAAATACATTGGTCTCGAGATAAATAAACGATACGACTAGGGGGCCGTGCCCCGCCCGCCGCTGCGAGCCTACAGCCGACAGAAAAAATATAATAATGACGTTCCATTTATAAAGAAATGCAACGTTGCGCCTTGCATCGGCAAGAGTCGGCCAATCGCAACAATAATAACGAGCGACGTGGCCGCGCCAGGCGCCGGCCCGGACCGGGCTTAAACTAATTCTTTAACTTATGTACCAAGAACTTCCTCACTCAGTCGACCAAATCAAACTAGCATCGTGTGGGGCGGTCCGGGCGGCGCCGGGGCAGCGCGCGGCCGCTTGCGGGTGCAAGGCCGGCCGAGGGGCGAAGCGCCGGGCGCCGGCCGCCGCGTCCGCCCTGCGAGACACACTCCGCATTTTTTTTGTGTTTTTCTCATGTTTTAAAGGGGAGTTGGGACGCGCAGAGCGGCTTGCGACGGTGCGGTCTGTACTTAACTACTAAAATTTTCACAAAATAATACCTAACGCCGGAATTTGGTCGACGCCGGGCGACGCGGCGGAGCGCCGGGTCCCGCGGCGGCGCCCGAGCGCGATGGCGACGCGCATCGCGTTACGAAATAAAAAAACTTAGCACGATAGGTGCGAGGGCGCAGCCCTCCGCGTAACGTCGGGCTGCGCCCTCGCGGCACTAACACTAGCGGTAGAGTCCGTACGTGAGGCGGCGGCCTACGCGGTGACGTTGAGCATGATCTTGAGGGAGTGCGCGCGGTCCGGCTCAGGGCGGCAGCGGCCCTCGCGGCGCCAGTGCGTGGGCGGCGGCGGCAGCGCGGTGGCCGAGGGTGCTGCGCCCCACTTGCTGCCCGCATACCGCTCCTCCCGCCGCTCGCGCTCGCGCCGCGCGCTCAGCGCTGGCAGGGGCGTGCGCACCGGCGTGCGCAC